>CAUYQG010078079.1:0-14227 GCA_963574415.1 Tarsius wallacei | reverse complement strand
GAAACTTGGGGACACATTCAAACCGTAGCACCTGGTCATAATTATGTAAAACTGAATGTTGATCTAGCTAAAATTCAACAAGACTGTACAGAGAGGATGTGTATGTACGCATTGTGTGTGTGTGTGTCTGCGTGTGTGTGTGTGTGTTAGAGGGGTGGGGTATGTCAATTAAAGAGAACTACATTTTTACCTTCTATAGTGGAAAGTCAATGCCTAAAACTGAAAAGTCAGGAGTTAGGAATATAAGTATATTGTTTATAAATGTGGAGATACATGGTGTATTGATCCATTGCATTGCTATAAAGGAATGCCTAAGCCTGGGTAACATATAAAGAAAAGACGTTTAATTGGCTCACAGTTCTGCAGACTGTAAAAGAAACACAGTGCCTGTATCTGCTTCTGTTGAGACCTCAGGCTGCTTCCACTCATAGCAGAAGATGAGGGGAGAACAGGCATATCACATGGCTAGAGAAAGCCAGAGAGATGAGGGAGGTGCCAGGCTCTTTTGACCAATCAGTTCTCTTGGTAACTAATAGAGTGAGAACCCATTCTTTACCACTAAGACAGCACCAAGCCTTTCATGAGGGATGCACTCCCATGACCCAAATGCCTTCCACCAGGCCCCGCCTCCAACATTGGGGATCAAATTTCGACATGTGATTTGGAGGACGCAGATATCCAAACTATATCACATAGCAAAAGAAATGATTTTAAAAGGTTAAAATGGGAGGGAAGGGGGACACAACATCAATAAGGGAACCTGATCTCAAAGCAGGCAAAGTGGGGACCAAAAGTGAGGCCCAAACTTTACCTGTACGATGACCATGTGTATACCTAATCCTGAATTGTACCCCACATCTTTAAAATAAAATAATATACTGATTATTAAAAATAAATAAATAAAATAATATACTTTTATAAAAGTTAAAATGGGTAGTGTGACAGTGGGGTGGGAAATGGACCAGGGATTGTGTGACAGTACTTGGGACCATGAGCATCAATGACTTGTAAACAAAAACCAAAGATGGTTTTGAAACTCACAAGTGCTTAAAAAGATAATCAAGAATTAAGTCTTTTATATTTATGAAAACATTTAAAAGTTGTTTGGCTCTGAAATAAACAAGTACAGGAGGATTCTTTCTAAGTAATAGGAGCCAACCCAGCCCAGGTGGTGGGTTAACCTCTTGAAAGACAAAAATGAAATGTCTCTCCAGCCCGTGAAGGGTAAGGGTCCTTCTCACTGTCTGGAAACAGACATAGCAAAGCTAAAGTTATCACCAGATTCAAAAATAGATTCCCAAGTGTTTTATTCATTGCCTCACACAGACAGTGAAAGACCTTTAGCATTCCAGGGGAAAAATAAGTATTTCCAAAACTGACGTTTAGGTTGCTAGAATGAATATGTCTGTTATCTTTATGTATTGTGTGTGCATGTGTACATTTCATGCTATGCACGCCTCAGTGCTGACTGCTGCAGAAGGACGTGGCATTTGATGGTATCTTCTGGAGAGTGTGTGGGATTTTAAAGGTCTTTGGTAGTCTCTCAAAGCATATTTTATCAGGACTGGAAGCTACTGTGTTGGAACTTGTAGAATCATTTTGTCATAGGATTACAGAAAAATAATTTCCTTTCTATAAAATTATTCTTTCCCTGATATTCCCCGGGGCACTCAGGGAAACCACACCAATATTGTTTTGTTCTGAGAGCAAGGGACAAATAATGAGGCTGATCCACATCCACTGCCCATGGTGAGGTCAGCCACATGGTGCTGAAAATGCCCCACCAGCTCCCCTGTCAAAGAGGAGAGAGACAGAGACAGAGAGAGCACTCCAAAGTATCTAGCTGGGCCAGGTGGCAGCAATGTGGCCAGCCCAGGGAGCCAACACCTTCATTGATGGGTCGAGCAGCATCTGTATGTACTTCTGACTCTTATAATTCTGCTTGCATTTTTTGTCCTCTAATCTCATTAAGGAACAAACAAGCAGATGTATCCTTCTGGTGGAGTAGAATTTGCTCTTTTGTTGATTGATTGGATCTCTCTGATCACTGTGATGGGTGGTCTCCCATGGATGGACCATGCATTTTAGTGGGAGACAGACAAGGACACAGGAAGTCTGGACTCCATGTGATGAAGGCTCTGATGGGGGAGAGGCTGAAGGAAGAGCCTCTAGAGCTGGAGTTCAGTAAGGCTGGGGGAGCTGGATGAGGAACAGAGGCCAGGGGATAGGGGTAGAGGCAGGAGGGATGGTGAGGCTGCAGCAGGGGACAGGCTGAACACAGCAGGATGCCTGGGGGTATGGAGAGGGGTGATGGGATAGAGCTGGGGATGGGCATCCGCACATACTCAGATCAGGCTGGTGGCCTCTTTGTACACGTGCTTGCTGCTTTCTAGTGCTAAGCAGAGGACAGAAGCCCAGACGCTTCTGGAATGTTCATGTTCTGCCCTGAAGCCGTGGGTGACCAGTAGATTAGAAAGCTTATCTGTGACTCCTCTGCCACCCACTATGCCTCTACATCTTAAGATAGGAGACTATGAATGTAAGATACCTTCTCCTGGGACTAGGGGGCCTTGTAGCCAGTCTAAGTGGTCTAAATCCTCCATAGAGCATTTGCTAAACTACTTAAAATGACACCTTACACAACATCTATTTTCGAGGATCTTGTTTCCTCAGAATTTGCAGGTTGCACTGGAGTTTTCTCTTGGAGGAGAGAGCTGCCCAGGCCTCTCACCCACCCCATGACATCCTCCAAGGTGAGGCTCTGGAATGGGACTTCACTCTTCTTTTCCCCTCTGCCTCTCAGCCAGCACTGTTGTTGTTGTTGTTATTGTTCTTCTTCTTCTTCCTTCCTCTTCTTCTTCCTCCTCCTCCTCCTCCTCCTTCTTTCTTCTTCTTCTTCTTCTTCTTCTTCTTCTTCTTCTTATTATTATTATTATTATTATTATTAGAGTCTGAGTCTCACTCTGTTACCTAGGCTCACTGCAGCCTCGACCTCCTGGGCTTAAGCGATCCTTCTGCCTCAGCCTCCCCAGTAGCTGGGACTACAGGCATGCGCCATCACGCCTGGCTAATTTTTCAATGTTTTAATAGAGACAAGGTCTGTGTTGCCTAGGCTGGTCTTGAACTCCTGGGTTTAAGCAATCCTCTCACTTTAGCCTCCTAAAGTGCTAGGATTACAGGTGTGACCCATCATGCCTAGCCTATTGTTTTTCAGAGACAAGGTATGGCTGGGCTCGGTGGCTCAGCCTGTAATCCCAGCACTTTGGGAGGCCAAGGCAAGTGGGTTGCCTGAGCCCGTGGGCAACTTGGCAAGACCTCATCTCTACAATAAATCAAAAATTAGCCGGGTGTGGTAGCGCGCACCTGTAGTTCCAGCTACTTGGAAGGCTAAGGCGGAAGGATCGCCGGAGCCCAGCAGGTTGAGGCTGTGGTGGCCAGGAGTGTGCCACTGCACTCCAGTCTGGGTGACGGAGTGCGACTCCAACTAAAAAAAAAAAAAAAAAGAGACAAGGTATTACTACTCTGCTGCCAAGGCTGGAGTACAGGGGTGCAACCATAGCTCACTGCAGCCTCGAACTCTGAGGCTCAAGCAATCCTCCCACTTCAGCATTCCAAATAGCTGGGACTACAGGCATGCCACCATGCCCAGCTAATTTTTTATTTTATTTTAGTAGAGACGAGGTCTTACTATGTTGCCCAGCCTGGTCTTGAACACCCAGACTGAAGCAATCCTCCTGCCTCAGCCTCCCAAAGTACTGGGATTACAGGCACAAGCCACGCCTGGTATGTTTCCCTTTAGAGTTATTCTTAATTCAGCTTTACTTGTCAAAACATTCAGAGTCTGATCACATCCTAGAATGAAAGTTTCCAAGGCTGGTCTTTTCTGATTTAGTGCTTTGAGAGACATCCCTAAGTAAGTCCTATAAATTAAATCATCAAGCACATCCGCAAAGCCTGGTGATATCTTGTTATGAAGCAATTTAGAATCTTGTGATTTTGCATTTCATTGTGTCTATCTTGGGAAGGGAATGCTCCTTTCTGGCATTCTCTAGTCACTTAGTGGAAATTCCCTCTCAGTTGCTCGTCCTCTAGCCACCCTGGCCTAGCATGTTCTCTGCAGACCTGGTAGTCACTGGGGGCCCCAGAAGTGAGCATAGGAGATGGTTTCTCATAGAGGCAGAATGTTGACTTTCGGAGCATGGGGAAAAATAGTTTTATGTTTTAAAAATATTTATTGTAGGCCGGGTGTGGTGGCTCAGCTTGTAATCCCAGCACTTTGGGAGGCCGAGGCAAGAGGATTACCTGAGCCCAGGGGATTCAAGACCAGCCTGGGCAACTTGATGAGACATTGTCTCTACAATAAATCACAAAAATTAGCCAGGCATGGTGGAGTGTGTCTGTAGTTCCAGCTACTTGGAAGGCTAAGGCAGAAGGATCGCCTAAGCCCAGCAAATCGAGGCTGCAGTGGCCATGAACATGCCACTGCACTCCAGCCTGGGCAACAGAGTGAGACTCCAACTGAAAAAAATATATATATATACATATATATTTATTGTAGGCTGGGCACAGTGGCTCAAGCCTGTAATCCCAGCACTTTGGGAGGCCGAGGCGAGAGGATTGCTTGAGCCCAGGGGTTCGCGACCAGCCTGGGCAACTTGGTGAGACCTCATCTCTACAATAAACCAAAAAATTAGCCAGAGTTGGTGGCTCGTGCCTGCAGTTCCAGCTACTGGAAAGCTGAGGTGGAAGGATCGCCTGAGCCCAGCAGGTCAAGGTTCTGGTGGCTGTGAGCTTACCACTGCACTCCAGCCTGAGAGACAGAGTTAGACTCCAACTCAAAATATATATATATTTTTAATATATTTATAAGAAATGCATAGTCATTAAAAAAAGAGGAGAAAGATTGAAAAAGGTTAAAACCTACTCGTATCTACACCCCGGAGATCACCATGACAACAACGGGGCATTCCTCACAGCCCTTGCTGTTCACACGCACACGCAGCTTCACACATGCATGTGGCTTCACACACATGCACACACAGCTCAGTGCCCATTACCCATTCCATTTTATACACCTGGTATTTTTACTTTCCTTTCCTGGTGTGATCTTTGGGATAAACGATCTGCATGTGTCCAGTCCTGCTGTCTTCACCCCAGTTCCTTTGGAAGCAGAACTGAGTGAAGCTTTCATGCAGGGAGAGCAGAGGGGGAAGGGATAAGGACCAGTCAAGACACCCTCACTGGCCACAGCACCACTACAAACCTGTTCAAGACGATGCGTGGGCACCACCAGGGCATGTGGAGACCGTAGGCTAGGCCGATGGCAGCCAGTGGACACCTGGACCATGCAGAGGCTGAGGCAGTGATGAGAAGAGAGGCTGGAGCTGAGGGCTCTGCATGGGTGGGTGGTGGTAGGGGGGTGTGAATCTGGGGCACACACAGACGGAGTTCCCCCACTTGCCTGTAAACTGAATGTGAGCTTTTCCCATCCTTCAGTGTGCTCAGCGGCTGGCCCCATGTCTAAGCCATCTCTCCCTTCTGCAGGGATTGATTACAAGACCACCACCATCCTGCTGGACGGCCGGCGGGTCAAGCTGCAGCTCTGGTGAGTCTGGGTTACTCTGGGCTCCCGAGAACTCACTGGCAAAAGCACAGCAACCTGGCCTCTCCTGTCGGGGCCTGAGCCCAAGCCCCTCAGCCCAGCTGCAGCCGGGCTTCCCAAAGGCATTGCTGGCCTACTTGTCTGTGCCCCATCATTCAAGGCAGGGTCCCCAGGACAGCCTCAGCTCTGTGGTGGGAACAGGCTCTATGAGGTCAGATGTGGCACCTGGGGTGCAGGGAGATGCCCCCCAGCACCAGCAGGAGACCAGCACTGTGATCGAGACAGCCCAGGGCCCCAGGAACCCACACATGCCCAGTGTTGCAGCTGAGTGCCCTGCAGGGAGTCCGGAGACCCCTGGTGTCAGGGGACCTATTGTATGACCTGCAGGTAGAGGAGCAGACAGAGGGTCAGGACATGCTGCCATCCTGGGTGACTGGCTCTGCTCTCATCCTGAGAACCCTGAAAGCCCAGCTCAGGGCATTTCTCCTCCCCAGGCTCCAGCTTGGGTTCTGGCCACCTCTCTTCTGCCCTCCAGTTCAGGGATTGGGGCGAGGGGCTTCCTGCCCTCATTCATCCCAGGTTGCCTCTTGCCTAAGTCCTTCCCACCCTCTCTAGGCCTCCAGGCTCCCCCACCAACCATGCAGACCACTCCCCAGCCTCCCTCCTCCAGTAGCTCAGATCCCAACTCCCCACTCCCACCCCAGGAGCTGTCAGTCCGAGGCTGGCCAGGGGAGCCTCCTTCCAGTGTCTCCCAGACTTCCTGTCCCTTTCCACTGCCTCTTCTCGCCCCATCTTGGGACATCTCGGGTTGTGTCTGGTCTCAAGTTCCAGCTCTCCAAGGGGCCGTGACCACTCTGAGGTGGTATCACTGTTGGCCACGAGGGTCACTGTCAACCCCTGTCCTGCCTCCCTCCCTCCCTTCCCGTGACTCTGAGCTGACAGACTTATTCTCAAGTCTCTCCTCCCTCCCCTAGACCACGGGTCCTGTGGTTGTGGTGTAAGTCCTAAGTGTCCATGTGACATCTGAAATGGCACTCACCCATCTCCCAGTTCTGCTTCTGGTCTGGGCTACCCAACTAACAAACACCCCCATGACTCAGGTGTCCAGCCAGCCCAGTCATCCTTGACACTTTCCTCTCTCACCTCCACTGCCCCTGCTCTGTCCTCAGGGTTTCTGCAAGCTCAGAATCCCCTCTCAGGCCCTCAAGGCCCCACCTACATGGAACCAGCCACTGGCTCTGTCTATACCCCCCTCTTAGCATGCCACATTCCTTCTTCAGATCCCTGGACCTGGTTCTTCCCGACACCCCAGGCAAGGCCCCCTGCCTGCCCTTACCTCTCTTTCTGCATCCACTGAGGTATCTAGGCCCTGCCCTGCTGTCCTTCATGGGCTCTGGAGCAGAGACCTGAGGAGTCGTCCCAAGCTGTGGAGGGAGTGCTTCTACTTCACAACAGAGCCACTGCACTGACCACATTAGCTGCCCCACCTTTATATGTGCCGGCCCTCCTCCACGTGCGCTGGCCCTCCATCATGTATGTTGTACCCCCATGTGTGCTGCCCTTCCGCCCACATGTGCTGGGTTTCTCCACGTGTGCTGACCTCCCTTGTGTGTGCTGATCCTTAGGCTGCCCTGCAAAGCTGGCAGTGCCATTTCACCCCTACCTCTTTGCTCATAGCTTTTGGGCTCCCACCAGGGCAAGAGCCTGAATACCTGGGGCTCTGTTGAGACTGGGCCTTGAATTCTTGATCTGTTTGCTTCTCAGAAAGGGAGGTGCTCGGTCTCAGTCTTTGCCTCTGATCCCCTCCTGAGCCCAAGGCCCTTATCTCCAGTGTCAGAGCAGTCTCCAATCACAGGTGACACATAATAAAAACAGCAAGACCATGCCACATCCTACTGCTCCCACGTGACAATGTGGCATGCTCTCATACCTGGTTTGACTTTTTTTTTTTTTTTTTGAGTTGGAGTTTCACTCTGTCGCCCAGACTGGAGTACAGTGGCCGCTCCCGGCCACCGCAGCCTCGACCTGCCGGGCTCCGGCGATCCTTCTGCCTCAGCCTTCCAAGTAGCTGGAACTACAGGCGCGCGCTACCACCCGGCTGATTTTTTTATTTATTGTAGAGATGAGGTCTCGCTTGCCCAGGCGGGTCTCGAACCCGCGGGCTCAGGCAATCCACTCACCTCAGCCTCTCAAAGGCGCAGGATTACAGGCTGAGCCACCGAGCCCGGCTTATATTTTTTTTTTTAAATTATAGGATACGAGTTAACTATTTGCACTTAAGATCTGCTACTGTATTTTCAGGTAAAATATTATTATTCTGTATTTTAGAATTCCTTTATGTTTTTAAGAAGAACTGAATGTCCAACAGCTATACATCAAGTTTGATGCCTAGAATTAATCTGGGTAATACATTAAACTGAAACACTTTCTTTTTGCTTTTAACACATTCATTGTGAATTATAACATATAGAGAGAAAAGTGCATAAAATATTTATGTAGTATAACACCTGATTGTAAAGCAAACATTGCATGACCATAAGTCAGGTCAGAAAATAGAGTATCTTCTAGATAACACACTCCACTCTCTGCCTTAGGGATATATAGTTTCCTGTTTTGGGTGAAAATTGTTTCTTTCCTTTTTGTATAGTTTTGCTACCTATTCACACATCCCTAAATACTATAGTTAATATTGCCTGTGTAAAAAAACAAAAAAAACCCTTAGACAATTTATTTTTAGTAGAGTTTATTTGAACGAAGAACAATTCATAAATTGGGCGCCTCAGAACCAGGAGAGGTTCAGAGAGCTCCACCCAGCAACACGAGTAGGCAGTATTTATAGACAGAAAAGGGTAGTGGCATACATAAACAGCTTGATTGGTTACAGCTTGGCATTTACCTTATATGAGCATGGTCTAATCAGTTGGTGGCCTGTGATTGTCTGAAACTTAACAACTATTTTTGCTGAGACTCAGCTACTTATTGCAAGCACACTTTCTTACGCTAGGTTGCAGTTTGGTTACATACTAAGTTAGGTTGCAGTTTGCTTCATAAGAACGCAAAGTACCCAGGCAGTCTCCTGACAAATTTAGTCTAATTTAACACATATTTTTGTTCTTTATGTATATTTTGAATACCTGTGTTCTCTTAAGTGTTATCTCTTTTGCATAATATGTTTGTCAGATTTACTCCTGTTCCTGTGTGCAACTGTGGTGCCTTCATTTTTATTGCTTCATAGTGTGAAAAACTATACACTTTTTGATTGATGCTTTTGTTTTCTGTCAGGTTTTTTATGAATAGTACTGTATTCTGGCACACATGTGTATATATCTCCTCAGATGTAATGAGAAGTATAATTGAACAGTTATATGATATGAGTGTCCTAAATTTTATTAGATAGTTTTCAAGTTATTCCCCAAAGTAGCTTTATGAATTTACACCTTTCAATAACAACATAAAGCTCTGTATCTTAATGTGATAGCTTATTAGGTTTCACTATTAAGAATGATGTATACTTTTTAATTTATGAACTTAAAAAAATTATTTTAAAGATGGGATGCACAATTCAGTGTTAGGCGTACAACTGGTTATTGTACAGGTAACGCTTGGACCTCATTTGGTACCCACTTCACTTGGTCTGAGATTAGGTACTCTTACTGATGAAGTGTGCCCCCCTCCCGGCACTTGCCCACTATAGTCAATCCCTTTCTTATAGTATCATGATAATTGTTCAGGGTCAGCTTATGAGTGAGAACATGTTGTACTAATCAGTTCTTTGTTTTGGTGATAGATCACTGAATATTATAGACTCTGAGTCCATCCAAGTTGCTGCAAAGTTCATAATTTTGTCCTTCTTTAATGGCCGCGTAGTATTCCATCATGTATATATACCACATTTTTTTTTATTCAGTCAAATTTTGATGGGCAGCATGGTTGGTTCCATGTTTTTGCTATTGTGAATACTGCTGTAATAAACATGTATGTGCAGGTATCTTTTTCATAGAATTATTTGAGTTCCTCCAGGTATATTCCCAGAAGGGGGATTGCTGGGACATATGGAAGGTCGATTTTCAGACCTTTTAGGAATTGTCACCATTTTCCACAGAGGTTGTACTACTAGTTTACAATCCCATCAAGAGTGTAGAAGTGTTCCCTTTTCTCCATATCCTCTCCAGCATCTGATGTCTTTTGAGGTATTGATGATGGCCACTCACTGGAGATAGGTGGTATCTCAGTTGTTGTTTTAATTTGCATTTCTTTGATGATTGGTAATATGTTATAAGCTTTTTAGATGTTTATGATCAAATTAAATAAATTTACCTTTTTTTAATAACACTGTCAATGTTTTTTAATTCAGAATGAATGACAGCATTTATACCTAAAATTATTAAATTTAGACATTTTAAATTTTGTCATTTCACTGGTGTTAGTCACTTTGTGACGTTAATTTGTGTTTTCTTGATCTTTAATATGATCGAGCACTTCTTCACATGGTTGTCATTCATTTTGATTTTCTTCTTGTAAAGTTCCATATAAGTTGATTGGCCACTTCTAAAAATTGGAATTGCTTATCTGTTTTTTTTCTCTTTTTATAGTCTATAGAGGCTTAATTTATATTTTGATACCTTTTGTTGGTTTTGTGCACTGTGAATATCCACTTATATTTTAATGTTCTTCATAATGTTTTTTGATGAACAGAAGTTCTAAAATTTAATGCATTCTAATTTACAAAACTTTTTTATTGTCATGAAGATCTCCAACATTGTTACTAAAAGGCTTGACTATTTTGATTTATACACATATTTAATTTATCTGAAATTAATGTTTGTGGATGGTATACGGTATCCAATTATTATTGCCACATTTATATTGTCCCAGCATCATTTATTTAATTTAGAAAAGCTTTCTTATTGTATCTTTTTATCACTGCAACCTCTGTACCTCTGCTCATAAAAAAGTTTCCATCTATAGGTGTGCGAAAATAACATTTTGTGCTTTCTCTTCTGTTCTATTGAACTATTCAATAATTAACTATTAAAGTTCTGTTCTATTGAACTATTCAACAATTAACTCAACATTTTAATTATTTAAACTTTATAACAGTAACTTTTTTAAAATTTATTTTTTGACTGAACTTGGTGGCTTAACGTCTAATACCAGCACTTTGGAAGGCCCAGGTGAGTGGATTACCTGAACCCATGGGGTTGAGACCAGCCCAGGTAACTTGGCAAGACCTTGTCTCTACAATAAATCAAAAATTATCCAGGCATGATAGCACGTGTCTGTAGTTCTGGCTATTTGGAAGGCTGAGGTGGAAGGATCACCGGAGTCCACCAACTTGATATTGTAGTGGCTGTGAGTGTGCCACTGCACTCCAGTCTGGGTGACAGAGTGAGACTCCAACTCAAAAAAAAATTATTTTTTATTATAGAGATGTGGAGTACAAGTGAAAATTAACTATATATGCAGGCTGCATGCAGTGAAGTTTGGGCATCTAATTGGCCCTCACTTTCCCTGTAGTGGACCAGGTTCTCTTTGTGTTATCATGTCCCACTCCTACACTTTTCCCTTCCTCCCTTCCCTAGCAGTGCCCAGCAACTTCTGATCCCACCCTTGTGCTAATTTGACTAGTGTTCAGGGCCCATTTATGAGTGGGAACCTGTGATATTCAGTTATTTGTTTCTGTGATAATTCGCTTAGTATGATGGTCTCCAACTCCATTCAAGTTAGTGTGCAAGCCATGCTCTTATTTTTATGGCTGCATAATACTCCGTCATATGTATTTACCACATTTTCTTTATCCAGTACACTTGTGATGGGCAGCAGGGTTGCTTCCATGTTTTTCTATTGTGAATAGTGTGGCAATAAACGTTCATGTGAGGTGTCTTTTTGGTAGAGAAATTTATGTTCTTCTGGTTATATTTCCAGAAGAAGGATTGCTGGACTACATAAAAGATAAATATTTTAGTTCTTTCAGGATTTGTCACACTGTTTTCATAGAGGTTGAACTAGCTTGCATTCCAACCAACTGTGTAGAAGTGTTCCTTTGTTTACACACCCATGTTAGGACCTGTTGTTTTTGACTTTTTAATGACAACTGTCCTTAATGGAGTTAGGTGGTATCTCATTGTAATTTTGCTTTGCATTTCTATAATGATTAGTGAGGCTGAGTGTTTTTTTATGTGTCTGTTGGCTGTTTGTATGTCATCTTTTGAGAAGTGTTCATGTTCCTCACCCACTTTTTAATGGGATTTGTAGTTTTTTTTATTCTTTCACTTCATTTGAGTTCCTTGTGGATCCTGGATGACAGGTCTTTGTCAGATGCATAATTTGCAAATAAATTTTTCCCACTCTGTGGGTTATCTCCTTACTCTCTCTATGGTGTTTTTTGCTGTACAAAAGCTTTCCAGTTTGATGAGGTCCTATTTGTCTGACTTAGCTTTCATGACATTCATTTTTGGGTACTTGGTCAAAAACTTGTTGTCTACTCTGATTTGCATAAGAAATTGTGGTTTCTTCTAAGATTCTTATTTTCTGACATTTTATGTTTAGGTCTTTGATCCATTTTGAGTTGATTTTTTTATATGGTGATAAGTAGGGGTCCAGTTTCATTATTCTGCATGTGGTCAGCCACTTGTCTCAGCACCATTTGCTAAATATGGTCTCCTTTCTCCAATGATTGTTATTGGTGGCTTTTTCAAAGATACGTTGGTTAAGAGGTTGTGTTTTTATTTCCAGAATCTCTTTTCTCTTCCATTGGTCTATGTGCTTATACCTGTACCAATTCCATGCCATCTTGGTTACTGTAGCTTTGTAATAAAGTTAAAGTCTGGAAGTCTGATACTTTCTACTTTGTTCTTTTTGCTGAGGATTGTTTTAGCTAGTCATGCTCTTTTTTGTTTCTGTATGAATTTCAGTATTGTCATTTCCAAGTCTGTAAAAAAAGATGCTAGTAATTTGATGGGTGCATTCAGTTTTTAGATTGCTTTGGGTAGGATTGAAGTCTCGACAATATAGTTTCGTCTAATCCATGAACATGGGATGTTTGTGTCATTCTTGATTTCTTTTAGCAATGTTTTGTAGTTATCAATGTAAAGTCTTTCACTCTTCTGGTTAGGTGGATGCCAGGATATTTCTTTTCTTTTTTTGTGTGTAGCTATTGTGAATGGAATTTTGTTTTTTATTTGGTTCTCTGCCTGCTTGTTACTAATGTAGAGAAATGCAACTGTCTTTTGCATGTTGATTTTGTGACCTGAGACTTTACTAAAGTTGTTCATCAGCATGAAGAGGCTTTCGACAGACTCTCTAGGGTTTTCTAGTTATAGAATTGTATCATCCACAAAGAAGGTCAGTTGTGATTTCATCTTTCTTGTTTCTAATTGTGTTTATTTGGACTCTTTCTCTCTCTCTCTTTTTTTTTTTTGCTTTTTTTGTTTGTTTGTTTGTTTGTTTGCTTTTTTGGTCAATAGGGCCAGGGGTCTATCAGTCTTATTTATCCCTTCAAATAAATAGATTTTTGTCTTGTTGATCTTTTCTATGATATTTTTGTCTTCTATATATTGCAATTGGGATATAAATGATCTTGCCTTTTCAGCTTCCATAGCTGTGATGTTGGGCAGTTTCCATGTGATCTTTTTATTTTCTTGACATGTTTATGCAGTACTATACATTTTCCACTTAATACTATTTTCATGGCATCCCAGACATACTGATAAGACCTGTCTTTGTTTTCATTTGTTTCAAGGAATTTTATTTCTTTCTTGATGTGTTGAACCAGAAGTCATTCAGCAGCATGTTGCTTAGTGTCCATGTTTTTGTGTGTTTTGGGAGAAGCTTGTTGGGGGCAATATTTATTTTTATTCCACTGTGAACTGAGAAAATGCACAGTATTATTTTGACTTTTTAAAGTTTGTTCACACTTGATTCATGCATGAGGATATGATCAATCTTGGAGTAAGTTCTATATGCTGATGTGTACAATATATACTCTGTAGATTTTGGGTGGAATATTCTGTAGATGTTTATTAAATCCATATAGAGAGTTGAGTTGAGGTTCCAGATTTCCTTGTTAGCTTTTTGCCTCAATGATTTATCTAGGGCTCTTAGCGGGATACTGAAGGTTCCAATTATGATTGTGTGAATGTCAAAATCCTCTCAGTTTACTTAGTAGTTGTTTTACAAAAAACAGTGCTCCTGTGTTGGGTGCATATATGTTTAAAAATAGATATTTTTTGCTTATGGATTGAGCCTTTTATAATTATGTAGTGTCCTTCTATGTCCTTTTTAACTTTTGATGTTTTCTTTGTCTGATATCAGAATAACTACCCCTGCTTTCTTCTGCTTTTCATTTACCTGAAAGATAATTTTTCAGCCTTTACCTTTAAGCCTGTGGGTATCCTTTGCAGTGGAATAAGTTTCCTAGAGACAGCAAACTGTTAGATCATGCTTCTTTAACTAGTTTTCCACTCCATGCAACTTCAATGGCACATTCAGTTTATTTATGTACAAACTAATGATTGAAATGTGAGAGTTTATTCTTATCATAGAACTTTTAGAGGACATTTTTTGGTTTCTTTATTGCTTTTGCATTTATATATATGTGCATTTTTTTGTGTGAATGCTTTGTAT
>CAUYQG010078078.1:0-19570 GCA_963574415.1 Tarsius wallacei | reverse complement strand
TGAGGTGAGTGGATTGCCTGAGCCCGCGGGTTCGAGACCCGCCTGGGCAGGCGAAACCTCATCTCTACAATAAATCAAAAAAATTAGCCGGGCGTGGTAGCGCGCGCCTGTAGTTCCGGCTACTCGGAAGGCTGAGGCAGAAGGATCGCGGAGCCCAGCAGGTCGAGGCTGCGGTGGCCGGGAGCGGCCACTGCACTCCAGTCTGGGCGACGGAGTGAGACGCCAACTCAAAATAAATAAATAAATAAATAAATAAATAAATAAATAGAGAAGAGTAACCTCAGCTGTTTCAAGACTGGTGCAATATGCTGTGAGTACAGGCTCACTATGTAGGTAAAAGGACAGTTTCAGTGGTAAATATATTTATTATGGAATCATTCTTACAGTTTAGACTTGTCCTTATATTGATGGAGGAGGCATTTGGAAAGGTAGGCAGTAGAGATGTTGGCATTATCCAAAGCAGAAAGGTGAAATACAAATGAATAAGGCCAGTTGATGGAAAATGTGTTAACGCAAAGAGTAACACATAGTCAACTTCAAAAACCAGGTTGGAAAAGAGAGTGGCGGATGGGCACAATGATGAGTGATTTTAAAAGGAAATTGGTAGAGCTTGTGTATAGTATGATAGACAGCAGGGAGCCACAGTACATGATTTTGACTGAGTGGATATTGTTTTTAATATAGACTTAGCTATATGTAGAGAGGAAGCACAGAGACAAGAAAGTCACAAAAGATGGTCACAAAAAATTTCCTATGATGTAATAAGTTGCTTACTATTATGGTTGAAGTGAAGGTTAAGGGACAAATATATGATATGACTGGATTTGATAACCAATAATTTTATAGGCTAATTCTTCAGATTCTTTTTAGTGAAATGATCATGTTTTCTTTATTGAATGATACCTCTGGTCTATGAGTAGGGCAAAAGAATGAGCACAATAAAAGACATAGCTATTATGACTGCTATTATTATAATACCACTTTGGAGATTTGTAGAGAAAATAATAATCTTAATGTAGTATTTTGCGGACCAGTGCTAAGTTACACAGCTATTGCTTTTTACCCTAAGGTGGCTGCGTCCCAAAGACAAGTGAAGTGATACCCAAGAATATGCTTTTAGAATATTTAGGGATAAGCTCATATATAAGACACTATATAAATGCAAGATGTCGTTATCAATAGTTGTAACAGTGTTGGTTGTTATTGTTGTCTTGGGAAGTTTATAAGAACTAATTGTGATGGTAGCACATACGGCAGCCATAAGAAATAGTCTTTGGGACATAATATTAGAAATGTCTAAAGGCAGCTAAACAGCCTTTGAAAATAAATGAGACTGCTTTGATTTTTACCTGTGACAATGCACAAATCTGGCATTTTCTGATTTGGAAAAGTTCTGAGTCTGGAAATTAAACTGTCAGAGTTGAAAAGTATGGGAATGTGAGGACCAAAAACTGTTTAATCAAAGTGCTGGATACTTTTTCAAAAGGGGTAGGAAATAGATTGTCCAATAACAATGTAGCTCTGTGAAATGCATCTTCAGAACAAGGAGAGATGGAAGAAGAGGAAGAAGGCAAGAGAAACTGGAGATTGCTTTCCCAATTGTTAACGAAAAGAAAATGTTTTTCCCCTCTTTTTCTATTTCATCTATAATACTGGACAGAATGTCAATGGTTAAAGAAACTCTATCTTTACTTTCAATTAAAACACTTGCCTTTGAAATTCTTCTATAATCTACTGATCCAAATTTCTAGGGTTTCAAAATAGTTGATTTCAAAGAGGTGCTAAACACATCATAAAAATCTAGAGTATGTGTTTGCACACATGTGTGTTTTCCATCTGTAAGTTTTAATAGTCCTGTCCCTGTTATAAAGAAAGTGGCAGGAGGAGGTGACAGCAAATGATTTATACACCTTTTAACTCTTGAATTATTAGTGGACATTTGGCACTGGACTGTAAATTCTAGAGTTATGACTAATGTTTTTCTAATGGATCTTTGTTATCCACAAGTTGATCAGTGTTCAGCCATTTAATTGACAGACTGAAAAGGCCACAGACTATATCATACTTTGTTGTACCAACACTTAGAAGAAGCAATTAAAACAAATGTGGTGGGATTTGCCCAAATAGAGGCTTCCTCTGTTGCAGGAGGTCCATGCTTGTGTCCAGGACAGCTAACCCGATTCTTTTTGTTTGCTTATTTCATTTATTCATCCATTATTTATTGAATGCCAGTTTCTGTACTAACACTATTTTTGTGCTAAGACTACAGTGGTGAGCAAGATACCCATAACCTTAAGAAAATTCTAACATGGCAAGAACACTAACCTGGCTCTTTTAGCTAACATAAAATTTATGCATGTGGAAATACATAGATCTTAAGATTTTTGAGAATTTAGTGGACAGCAGTATTTACAATTTGCTTGACTCTTTGTGTCATATTTGGGAAGGTGGGATGCTTTTTTTCATTTCCATCATTTTCCTCTCTACTTCCATTGTAGTCATTGTAGGTGTGGAGACTGTTCTGCTTCCTATTGTGAAGACAGGAAAGAAGCACTTCACTCAGCGATGCCAATATAAGTGAACCGATCCTCACTTTTAGGTTATTGAGCAAGGCTTGAATCATGACACACAACATCGATTACACTAATGATTCTGGAAGCAAGCCTTCTTGAGAGAATAATTGAGAGAAACTAGCTGCTTACATTTCTATCCCAGATCCTCTCAACAATATTGCTACCATCTTCCTTGGGAGTTTTCAAAGGCTCTTAAACCTAAGTTTGAAGTTGCCTTTATCCTCACTGCATTTTTTACTTTCTGTCACAAGCTAAAGCAAAATATATCAGTTGTTTGGAAAGCCCAAATAGCAAATTCCAGATATTTGTCTTGAGCTCCTATGGATATTCTCACCTCTGGCAGAAGTAAGAGACGCTGATAATTAGGCTGAGAGAACTTAAGAACTTTCAAGTTAAAAAAAAAAAAAAGGCAAGTCTTAATATAATAAAATTGATACAGTTTTGATTCTCAACAGTTCTCCCTGATGTAATTTTAACCCCTTTTGCTGTCAAATTATGGAGGGTGTGGACATATAAACAAGTAGCTGTAATGATTATGTGGTCAGAAGTCATATCTTCTTTAGTCATCAACCTATACCTTGACACTTGCCCAGTACCTGACATAATGTAGAAGCTCAATTGATATTTATTAAGTATGCAAACTTAATATGTATTAAATTTACAATTAAATGTAATTATTTATTTAGCCTTTTTGAGGAAGATGTGATAAAGCTATTCTCTATTTTGTTGGTGATTACATGACTATATGTGTTTGTCAAAACGAATAGGAATGTACACTAAAATAATCAATTTTATTGTATGTAAATAAAGTTTTTGAATGAAGAGATGCTCTCCTCATAAAAGATCCATGCATGCCCTTTCATTCTTCACTTTTTCCATCAGTCATTTTTGGAAGAACCATAATGAACTGGTTACTGTTTTGAAATCCAAAGAGATACAGTTAAATAATCTCTTTCACTCCTCTCTGGGAATAGACCTCTCTTTTCTACCTGCTCCTTATACCTCTGTCTCTCATTGTTCCTTTTTGTTAAAACTTCACCTAACGAGAGCCCCATGGATCATGGCTCCTCAGAGGACAGAGGTGCCGGAGATTCTGGATCCTTTGGGCTCAGAATCATCTCAAGGCTAAAACAAAATCCTATCGTATTGACATCGTGGGTGACAAGGAGTTGTACAATTTTTTTTCCAAACACTTGTTGATAAAAATATATTCTAAGTTCAAATGAATAGATACAAAATTAAGCTATCAGGCAGAATTCACAGTTTAGTCGATTGATTTTTATTTGAAGAGAAATGTAAGATGATGTTATTAAAATAATGGGAGCAGTAGTAAGAGTAATAATACTTTGAGCGTGGTCATCAGACTTGGTTTCCTACTTAATATATCTCAATTTTGTTGTAAGGCTTTCATCTTCCCACTTGATTCAATGAAATGTGATCTTATCTTCAGCTAATATAGTCTGATTAACCTAAACCAATAGAACAGTAATTCTGTTCCCCTTCTCAGCAACTGGTTTAGAATTTAAAAATCAAATGCTTATTAAACTTTTTTTGTGTGCCAGGTACTGTTCTAAGCACTTGATTTGTATTAGCCCATGAAATCTTCATGGCAATCCAATAAGGAATGCAACATTATGACCTCCATTTTACAGACAAGGAATCTGAAGCACTGAGAAATAAAGCAATGGCCCAATGTTAAGTAGTTATAAGGTGCAGTGCTGGTATTCGAACTCTAATCGTCTTATTCAGTTTTCATGCTCGTAATTACTATATTAAACTGCACACAACCCAATTCTGGTCCATGAGATATGAGAAGAGTAAAACTGTTGGAAATATTTGAGTTCGCTTGCACTTGAAGACTGAACCAACACAGGGAGGAAGGAAGAGCCTGGAACCACAAAGAACCAAAGGTAATTGGCCAGACACATCACCCGGGAGCCTGTCTGACCTATGCACATCTTACTATATAAGATAATAAGTGTCCTCATTGTAAAAATCAGTTTGAGTTAGGATGTTCACTTTTTTTTATAGCCCAAATCATCCAAGTAGTTATTAATATATTGCATACTAATTCCACTTCTTGTCACATAGCAAGTGTGCTCCATATAGTATCATATATAGCCTTACAACCTCAAATTGATTTTATTATACCCCTATCCATACTGAGGGTTAAAGAGGTTAACCGATTTGCCACAATCACATAGTGAGTAAGTGGCAGAGACTGGTATGCTGGATGCTGGATACAAGAACCCATGTTCTTTTTAATTTTTTTTAACTTGTTTGTTATTTTATTTTTATTTTACAGTTGTGAGTACACGTGAGGATTTGTTGCATAAATAAATTGCATGCAGATGATGTTTGGACATCTAGCAAACCTTCTTTCCCCCAGTAGTGGACAGGATACCCAGAGAGTGGTTATGTGCCTCTTATGCCCCCTCCCTCCCAGAACACATGTTCTTAAACACCCTGCAGAACCATTTCTATTTTCCTCAATGATAACCATTATTCTATAATAACTTTTTAAATAATGCCTGTTACACAAAACAAATTTTACCTTTTGTAATAGGAAAGGTAATTACAAAGTCTGGATTTTCTTAGTTGTTAAATTTGTCAAAGAGTAGCCAAATAACAACTGCAGGACATGTATTATGCTGTCTAATGTCACTAAGCAATTAGATGGAATAAAAAAAAAATACTGGCTTCCTTTGATTGGTTTATAAAACAAGTCAAGGCAATTGATAGCTAGCATTTCGACTCTTGTTACTACTGTCTTGCTTTTCATGAATATTGAAAAAGAATTTCAAATAGCTAAATTCCATAACTAAATTTTATTTAGTTATGTCTAGTCTTAAATGTAGACATGCTTTTATTGCATTGCTTTATTGAAAAGGAACTTAAAAAAATGTTAGTGTCTTAAAAGTCTAAACACTATGGCAAAGCACTCAGACAAACACAATAAATGGATTAAAGATTACCAAGAGACCTAACCACATAATCATGATTTCTCATAGATGATGCTTAAGCATATTAATTGTCAATAGCTATAGGCTTTGGCTAAAAAGCTGTCAGGACCCGCCACTGGTGTTTACATTCTGTAACAAAGGGCACAAGCCTTACTCACACTCATGCCCACTTGTTTTAAAAGTGTACTGAATAGAAGGTATCAAAAATGGCTAAGTCTAACTTCACAAGACCCGTTGTTAATAATCAACAGCATGAGTGGGGAGAAAAATAAACTAAGTTTAAAAAATATTTTCAGCTGAAAGCATCAAAGAATGGAATGGGCTTAAAAAAATAAAGTTGTCTTTGGAGGATATGCTTTTAAAAGGAAGAAGGTTATAAAAATGAGTTTAATTTTTGGAGAGCCTTTCCTGTAAATAGTGATGGTTTTCTCTCTGAGTAATAGAGACTGTTCTGTTGGCATTGCTGGGCTCCAGACTTTCTGGACACACTCATGAGGGCTGTGTGTTGTTCTCTGCCACATCCTTCATTAACAGGAGACAGAAAGGGAGACTATGTGAATGGGAGGGAAATAGGCTCTGGAAACTTAATCCACGGTGAATACCTTAGCATAATCTATGGTGCTCATCCCTTACCTAAGCCTGTCTCTCCCACTTTGTTGTCTGGTCAGGATGTAAACTGGAAAATAAAAACAGGTCTTCAAGAACTGCGGTTCCACTGCTAGATTCGCTAGAGCCAGCTTAGGGGAAAAGCAATTTAAGTTTGGTGTTACTTGCTTTTTTTATTCCTTTTTTTTTTTTTTTTTTTCTCATATGTCTTATCCCAACTCTCTAGTGTAGGGAGTAATGCTGTTTTATCAACACATTAGTCTTAAAGGATTATATCTCTGTCCTTCTCAAAATAATTTATATTTTTAAAAAGGAAAATAGTAAGTCAGCAGAGCTAGATATAGTGTTGGGAAATATATAATGAATTTCATTGTGCTTTTTGGTAATTAAATTAAGAAACTATACCTACAAATATCTTGTTTAATCCCTAATAGCTCTTTGATTTCCCCTAAGTATTAATCATTAATGGTGGAATTGTAGGAATCAGTGGGTGAGGTGTTGAGGTCATTGAGGTTGTCCTGCACCCTGTCAACTCATACCATGGGGGCAAACACATATTGCATAGCCAGGGGTATTCCAATCAATCTGTGTCATAACTCAGTAAGTTAAATGCTCAGGGAGCAGATGTATGCCTAGAAAAAGCAGAAGCAAATGTCTTCCTCCACAAGACTTTTGGGGGACATTCTTAGAGGTTGTAAACATCAAAATAATCTCATTAAAATTTTATATCCCATCTCTGTGATGAATTTGTATCAAAGGACAACTTGGCAGTCATGGCGAGGGGTGGATTGATTGGAACAAAACTGACAATAAAATGATGGGTTTTTTTCTCTCTTGTTTCAAATGTAAATGAATGTGCTTTGATTCTTGGGAAATGCAGCCATAGTTCTGCCTCCCACCATGGCACAGAGAGTTCCCCTCCAGGGATATCAACTCTTATACCTGACAGATCCGTTGGTCAGTAAGAAATAAACAAAAGCTCTCTGAGTATCTTTCCAAAAACGAACACACTGGTGATGGGCTGGTGGAATCCTTGGTATTCCTTAGAAAAAGGATCAATGTGAGCAACTTGTTTATTTCCACCAGTATATCTTGAAATACCTTTTAAAGATGCGTTAAGATGAACCATCCTACTTATCCTAGAAATATGAGCTCGCCCTGCTGAGTCTGCCAGGACAGACTTATCATTCCTTCTTTGATTGTACTCTTCCGCGGGCCCCTTGCTTTCATCTCGTGGTTTCATACAAGTTCTTTTCCTCCCACTGCCCCTTCACCCATTGCCGCGCACTCGTCCTCCTGATGGCTGTACCTCTGTTCCTGCTTTGCTTTTGGTCTTCATACTCACACACAGATTTCTCTCTACCCTGTTTATGAATTGAATTCTTTCTCATTTGAATTCACCTCCACAGTGTTTGCACACGCACACACATACACACACACATCTTTTTCTCTACCTTTTTTTTGGGGGGGGGTGAGTGAATTTGTGTAGCAACCTCTCAGTCCAAATGATACTGTGAAGAAGTGTATGTCTTTGCTCATGTGCAGTATAACTGCATGAATTACTCAAATTCTGAGCTGGATGGGTTTGATGACGTGACTTCAGGCCACATGACTCTTCAGATGGACTCTTACTGTATGCACTTTTTTTTTTTCTGGAAGCAAAAACTATGTGTTCTGGGAGCCCATGATCCAATGCAATTATACAGAATGCATATGCATATGTGGACTTACACACATAAACACATACTGACACACATAAACATATGGTGGTGTTGTTTTACTAATGAAGAATGTCTGTAGTTGCTTCCAGTAATACAGAGGAGGCAGTATAACATAATTTCTAATAAGGTAGGCTCTGGAGCTGACTGCCTGGGTCCAAATACTAGTTCTACCACTAGGAGCTTTGTGAACATGGACTAGTTAGTGAAGGTCTCTGTGCCTCAGTTTCCTCATCTAAAAAATAATAATAATAGTACCTGCCTCCTTAAATTTTTGTAAGGATTAAATATGTTTGTATGCAAAGCATTTAGAACTGTGACTGGCACATGACAAATGCTACATAGAGGGCAGCTGTGAGATCAGTTGGGGCATTGTTCCAACAGAGGCTGCTGAAGATTTTTTTCTTTTTTCTTTTTTTCTGATTATTTTCTACTAGCTCAATACACCATTCATTTGTTGATTCAGCATGTCAATGACATGTGGTAAATACTATGGTAGTCACTGGGGTTCAGTAGGAGATAAAAGAGATAAGTTCCCTGTCCCCACCAAACTTACCTTCTGTTGAGAGAAACCGAGAATAAGGAAACACACACACACACACACACACACAATGTTTTCGAATGATAATAAAGGCTTAGAGATTATGCAACAGGGCTAAAGGGATCAAGATAGCTTGGATGGGGTGAGAAGGGAGCTGAGAACTCAAAGATGAGAAGAAGCCAATTATGCATACAGCCAGGGAGAGACATTCCAGTGGTCAGCAGTGCAGGCCCCTGGTGATAAGGAACTTGGCATGCTTGCAGCATAAGTGTAAGGGAGTGACAGCCGATGAGACCCAAGATTGGGGGTGGGAGAAAAGCTAGCCCATGAAGACCTGTCTGCTCTGATTACATTTTCCTCATAATTAAAAAGAACCTATTTGGGTCCCCCCCTAATTTCCAAGGCACAGATAGAGCCCAATTTCCTTTAATTATCACTTCCTCTTTGGTGGATTTCTGAAAAATTTGTATATACAAAAGACATCTGTCTATCTATAGCTGAGCTTCTGATTAACCCAGTTTTAATCCATCTACCTAATTGTGCTATGCTATTTTCTCTTTCTTTATCCTCCAATTGCTCCACTGGGTGGGGGGTCTGGAGGGCAAACACATTCATTATGTTGCCAGCAAACAAGATAGGAATCTCACTGCAGGGGACAAAATTAAATTTACAGCTTTCCCTTGTAGATGTCATAAGCTATTGATTTAACACAAGAGGAGAAAACTGCAATGATGGGGTCCAACTGCACTGTAAAGCTGGACTCTGTCTGGGGAAAGGGCAGCAGTGACTGCCCCAAGAGAGGCCCAGGCATCTGAGACCAGCCCCTGCCCACAGCCCAAGGATGAAGGAAGCTAGACATGGTTTATATGCTAGGAGTACAAAACCATTCCCAGCTCAGACATACTAACTTTACACCTGGATGAACTACTGGGTGATTAATAGGGGGGAATAAATTCAGTGAGTGTTTATGTCAAATATCTTTGACTCTTTGAGCTATGGGAACTTTTTATTTTATTTATTTTATTTTTTTACCTTTTAAATTTATTTTAAAATTGTGGGGTGCAATTTAGGGTTAGGTATTACAAATATTCATTGTGCAGGTACCCTTGTAGATGAGGTATGCCCCCGCTTCCCCAGGCAGATTTCCACTGCTGTCAATCCCACCTCCCTGCTCCCCCACCTGCAGTTTCCCACTACTGTCAATACTTTTCTTATAGTATGGCAATAGTTGTTCAAGGTCCACTTATGAGTGAGAACATGTGATGCTCAGTTCTTTGTTTCTGTGAAAGATCACTCAGTGTTATAGACTCTAATTCCATCCAGGTTGCTGCGAAGTTCATGATTTTGTTCTTCTTTATGGCTGCATAGTATTCCATTGTGTATATGTACCACATTTTTTTTTATCCAGTCCTCTTTTGATGGGCAGCATGGTTGGTTCCATATTCTTGCTATTGTGAACAATGCTGCGATAAACATACGTGTGCAGGTATCTTTTTTATAGAGTGATTTGAGTTCCTCCGGGTATATTCCAGTGAGAAGTCAGGCTCAGAGAGGCAGATAGCCTGATAAAGCTCATCTAGTATGGAAGTAATAGGCAGGATTAATTCCTTCCTACAAGAAGCCTTTATTGATACCTCAGTACTAGCTAGGGACAGTCCCTTCAAGTTCCCCTAACACTATACACTTGGCACTGACACTGTTCCCTGCTTATCACCCTCAGTAAGCTAGCTGCCCTTTGAGGATAAATAATGCATCATGTTCATACTTATATCTGAAGTAACAAGGAGAAGGTCTGAAACAGAAAGGCACTTCATATATGTCTATATAGTTGAATTAGTGACCCTCATGTTGATTTAAAATGAGACAAGATTATATACAAAAGAGCTTTTCCTTACTCATATCTTCCCCTCTAAACCTCTTCTTTGTCCTCACTCATTTTATTTAGTATTTTACATAACTCTTATCTGATAGAGTAAGGAATGAAAGGGAAGGAAAACGGGCTACAATTTCAAATGACTCTATTGCTCTATCCATCCTAATTGTGCCATGGTGGATGTTAAATAATCTGACTGTGGAAACCAGATGCTTCTTGTTAACGGCATTTGGAGTCAGTAAATAAGACAAGGATTTAAGAAGCATGGTGCACGGTTGGGTTAAAAAGCACTATTATTCAATATTTGTACAAATATTTGGCATATTCATGATTCAAAGGACCCAGCTCAAGCTGATAATTTAGCAGGCACAATGTTAAAATACAAAACAGAAGTCAGTAATACACAGAAACCTTTTCTAGCAAACCTTAACCTCACCTGTGATTCTGTCTAGGTAACTCAGAGACTCCCCAAATGCATGTATGATTCTTATTTCAAATGTGGAAGCCTTTGAAAACTGTGAAGAATATATGAATGGTCAACCTCTTCCATTTCCTTTTCTTTTCTGTGTATTGTTATTCCTCTTCCCCAGTCTCCTTCTGTTGGTCCTGGTGGGGCTAGTGAGCAACAAGTCCAGGAATGGGGGAGCATGTTGACTGAAGGCTAAGTACAACAGCCACAATTGATCTTGCCCAGGGAGCAACTCGACAGGGAGAACAAAGTCTAGAATTTCCACCAGAACTGTAGGTTACAGAGATTCCTCAAGGCTGGGACATCCAGCAGAATTACAGCCTTGGACTGTAAAGTATACACATATATACAGAGCCCCCCCCCCCCGCCCCCACCCCACACACACACCTCTGTAGGCAAAAAGATGAAGTTGTGAGTGCAAAATTAACACATAAACCAAGAAAAACTAATCTTTTTATTTCTTCTAAATGAAATCTCTTTTGCTAGATTTCTTAGAAACATGGCATTAAGATACAGGGTAGTGTGGCATTATAAAATGTGCCTAGGATTGGGTAATAGAAAAGGCAGGCTTTAATTCCAAATATGCCACTGATTTATTATATGACTTTTGCAACAGGAACTTCTGTTTTTGTAAGAATTTTGGCAAGTAAATAGCCAGTAAATGTTTGCAAGCTGAGACCTGCCATGTAGAGGATCACTTCATGGAACACTTTAGTGGGGAATAATTTCCTAACTCTGTATACAAAGTGAGTCTTTGTAACCAGAGGAACAAATTGATGAACTGAGTCCTCACCATATCCTACCATCATTTAGGAGAGATTTAGAGGTGTTCATACCAGAATCTATCCCCCTTCCTATTTTCTGGCCAGGACCAGTTTTCTAGGGGAGCTTCTCCCCAGAACCGGACAACTTCACCAAGCTGTGCAGGTCATTGAATATCAATCAACAATACCAAACCATGTACAAGACATGTGTACTGCCAACCACAGAATTTCTAAAAACAATTCTTTAAGACCACTTATTACCAGCCACATGAGCTTGTCTAAGATTTTGGTTAGCAGAGAGTAATTTATTATAGGCTAGCGCTAGAATTCATTTTCATATGCCAAAATGCTAATGTGGATGTGCAGAAAGAACCTTTGTCTCCAGGGGCAAAGGAGGCGGTGGATCCATTAATGTTCTTTCTTTTCTGCCCTACTTCCCTTTCATTTTCTTTTCTGCTTGGGGGTGAGTTATTTTGACATGATTATGCACTCTCATTTTTGCATCCAAATCCACTCTTCCCCACCCTTGCCTGCCAACCTCCATCTATTGAGTCAGTGTGTATATGGGTGTATTTGTGTGTGTGTGTGTGTGTATGCATTTTGTAGCCTTTTTATCCAAGTGTTTCTCAGCACAGGTCCAATAAAGATAAGGCTTCCCATCTCTGCTAAGCTTAATATAGGACGCTATTTTTTGAAGAGAAACTGCTGCGTCATATCTTTTTGGTGCATGGATGCTACACGCTGATACCCTTTGATTTAGAATATTTCTTGGCACTAAGCCTGTTTGACAGTTTGGAATCTCAATTTCTTCTGTTGTGACTTTCTTGGCAGTCAGCATTCCTAGTGTTTGCTTAGGACAGAGAGGCCTATGGATCTGGGGAGTTCTTTAAGCCCATAGCATAGCCATTCCTAATCTCTAATCTAGGTTCATGCACTGATCTGATCAGTCACAGGCTGAACAGTCAGGAGACTAACTTGAGATTGCCACATGGTCTAATGGCAAACTCACTGCTCAGTGTTCAGTCACTTTAAGTACAAATAAATGGAGTTAACCACAGATGGCACATTTATTTCACCCTATGACTGAAGCATTACTCTCTATTTACAGAGTGGGATAGAAATGAAAATGTTTACTCTGATAATTCTGGATGCTAATGTAAAATCATACTGCTGTGTGTACTCACGGATTGGATGGAAACATTCTGCAGAAAATTTTATTTTATGCTATCCTTATTGAGACATGTATAGTATCTCTTGCTTCCTCACTGTGGTGGATAGAATGCAGAAGAAAACTTAACAAGTTCCCTGTCCCCAAAAAGTACAATATGTTCTAGTTGAACTCTATAAGATGGTAGCCACTAGCCACATGTGACTAGTTAAACTTAAAATAACTAAAATTAGATACAATTGAAAATTTAGTTCCTCACTTTCCCAAGCTACTTTCTAAGTACTCAATAGCACATGTGATGAGGTACTATCTCATTAAACAGCACATATATAGAACATTTTCATCACTGCAGTAAGTTCTAATGGAAAACACTGTAAAGTACTATTTTCCTAAATGCAGCTTGTGGAATTGCTCCTTCTGCTTATTAAAAATGCAAATTTATGCCCTCATTCAAGACCTGCTAAATAAAAATCTCTAGGGTGTGGCCTTAAAATATGCATGTCAAGAAACTTCTCAAACGATCTTTATGGGCAGTGAAGTTTGAGAGTGCTTCACAGCATATGTCCTCTCATCCATTACACATTTACATGCCAGTCCCCAAAGTGTTGCCAAGTATATTTCAAGCATATTTTATTTAAAATAGTTCTTTCTTTGCTTATTTCTATTTTACCTTTTCTTGTCTTTCTCTTTTTTTTTTTTTTTTGAGATATGCCTTTCCCATGTATTTTGAGATCATAAAGTAATTGTCATAAGGAGAATAATTTTCTGTATAGTTTGGTTGGTGTAACTATCAAGAATCTTTATTTCTCCTTATTGCCAGTGACTGCAGCACTAGCAATGTGACCAGACAATAAAGTACTGAACATAGGAACACTTGAGGAAACTAAAATTTCCACTGAAAACCTCATAAATCATGAAGTTTTGTAAATTATTAGTGATGCTCCTCTTCCTTTGTCAGTTCTTTCCATATCGCTATCTCTATAAGTTATAAAGGAAGATAGAATCATAGTCTCAGGGATAAAGACTTTGGGAGATCATCTTCCCCTTCCTGCTTGACTTATGTCTATACCATCACAGAGTGATCATCTATCCCTGTTGTTCCATAACTTGCCTAGTCATAATAATCACTTTGGGTCTCGGGTCTTGGCATGATTAAGAAGTTTTCCCAGGTAATTCTGATAATCTGAAAGATTTGAAAGCCACTAATCTGAACTATGACCAATCATTCTCCAGTGTTCTATATTTATCCTCCTTCCTGAGACTCTCTACTTAATTATCAGAGTTCTAAAATATATTTCATTATATGGAGTTAAGCTCATCTTGAAAGCATCTATCGATAGGTCCCAATGCTATCCTGTAAGGCTCTACAGAATATGCCTAATTTTCTACGTAGTACTTCTTTCACACAATACATTTTCCCACTTGAGACCACTGATCACACCATGATCCAGCGCCTGCTTTTCTCCTGGTTATATCCTGATTAACACTTGCTTTTGGTAGCCATTCTATTTTAGGCAGGGTATTGTGTCATCTTATCACACTGGTCCTTCTCTTCCAAAAACTTTTTAGTTTTCTTGTATCATTTTAAAATGTACCTTCTGTGGTGATTACTGTATAGAAGGTTGATACAGTATTTAATATTGTATTGAGATATAGAAAAAAATGTAGCACTCTGAACCATTATTCTCTGTCAGTAAAGCCTGACTTAATTTGTAATATTTTGTAGCAATATCCCCATCACGTCATACTTTATGCCCATTGAAACCTAGGCACCCTCTGTGTGCTCTGCTGTTTGCCATATCATTCTTCCCCAATCCCAAACATGTGTTTTATTAATTTCTGTTGATTAAATATATCAGTAAGCATTCAAACAGGGATAAGTAGTATTCCTTCATCTGACTCCATCCCAAGTTAGAAGGGTTTTATGTGACGTTCTGCATTCTTTTACTCAACTTTTAGGATTTCACCAGTGGTATCAGTTTCTTTCTGTGACAGGTAGTACAAACTGATCTGACCAGTTCTGATATGTCAGTCCTGGAGGTCTCTTTTCCCTTCTTTCATTTTCTTTCCTGCAGTGTGGGATTATAGGTTTGCCACCCCCTGCCTGGGGACTCTGAATGAGACCTAAAGAGAAGTGGAATTTTCACCAGTGTCCTAAATCACCATTATGAAGTCCAAAGAGCACATCCTGTACAGGAAAATTGCTGCAGCATATGGGCAACCCCCTGCACTTCATATGTTATCCATCACATTACAGAGCCCTACCACATGTTCCTGAAGCGACCAGGGAAGAACTTGGCTCAGCGCTTGCTGAGTAGGGCCTCTTAATCTGTTTTACAGCAAACAGTTTTGCAATTACTGTGGGCATCATAGACCCAGCTGATATTTGAGCTTTGTCCTGACAAGTCTGTAGCAAATAAACATGACACAAAGATAGTCAGCTGAAATCTGTGGAAAAGGAGTTAGATAAATTGAGAAAGGGTTGATTGACTACAAATAGAGAAGAAAAAATACAGATCTCCATTTAGATAGCTTTTATCTTGGCTAATTTATATTGTAGATGTATATATGTTTCATATGTATACATATACCCACATTTATATAAACATATACACCTATGCAGTCATGTACTTGCTGTCAGTCAGTCAACATGGTAGGCATTATGAATACAGAAGTGATCAAAAATAGACCTTAGTTTCTGCCCTAGGGAAAGGGTCTAGTGAATGAGAACAGACATTAATCAAATAGTCTCAGAAGTGAGTGTAAAAGTATAGCTAGCATAATGCTTCACAGAAGTGTCTGGTGTGATGAAGGTCTACAATGTGAACTGTTGTCTTATTCTAATTTATAAAAGATGACATTCATGAAGAAATGACAGTTGAGCTGAGATCTGAGGCAGTGAACTACAAACATTTTCCTCATAATATACTTCAAATATGTTATGTTTGTATGTAATTGTATATAGTCTTACTGATGAATATTATAATATTTTAAGGCATAATTTACTTTTAAGTTGATGTAAAAGTTGGTAGAATAAAAGCTGTATTCTTTTTTTTCAGTTCCCAAATGGACTGTACTGCATTCCTCAAATGATGCTCACGTTCTACTTTGGAGAGCTCTTTGAGGCTATGGATGACTAAGTAAAATGGATAGGGATGGGGTAAGCCTGTGTCAAGGCCTTGGAGAAGGAGGGAGCCAGTAATGTTTGAAAAGGTAAAAGGAGCCCAGTGGGGCTGAGCGTGGATGGGAAGGAGAAGACGGATGCCATTAGATGAGACTGAAGAAGATCTTAGGTTCCAGAGCAGCCAGGGCATTGATGAACCCAGTACAGTCACATCATTCACCTAGCACCAATGAAAAGCTGTGAAGTATTTAATCAGTGAATGAGAAGATTCTATTAGAGTGAAAATATCATTTTTAATTGTAGAGAATGCATTTTAAGAGCTCATGTTAAGCCTTGGGCAACTGATTTTGCTTTAAGTAAATTAAAGTTTATGAGAATATTCTTTGTGTTCCAATCTCTGTTGTTGATAATGCCATCCTAAATTAGTCAAAGTACATAGCGACCATAATTAAATCTTTGGTCTCTCAGTTCCTCAAGGGTAGGCCAGTAGATATTTGTGACTGATAATTGCCCTGACAGTGCCCATCATTGTCATCATTCTAAATCACATTTATCCTGGCATACTTACTTTATTGTCTAAAAATATTTAATAGAACAACAAGAAAGTGCTTTACTTGTGATAACTCTGTTAATCCTCACAACCACTTTGTGAGGTATATAGGCTCAGGAAAATCCTTAGTTTGCTTATATTATAGGCTATTGTTACAGATTATGCTATATGAACAACACTGGAATATTTGGATTTTTTGGATAAGTGAACATAGACTTAGAATGCTTAGTTTACAAAAGTTAGTTGTTTGGGTTGGTTTTGATGCTCTAAAACCAAAGTTTTTTTTACAACAATTTTACATAAAATTTATCTTTTTTTATTCCTCTTATTTGCATAGCAAATCCATCAGAACTCAACTGCTAAAGGAATGAATGAGTAGTTGCTAAGTAGATATTATAATTTAAACTAGGTTTTAGTTAAAGTCAAAGAGTTAAAACTATATATATATTTTTAATTTCACGAGATTGAGTTAAGGGGTTTCTAGGTAGAGTACACTTTTGCCCCCGGAACTTTTTCTCAGTCCTAAGCAAAAGCTGTGGGATAGAAAATCTAATTGACTAATGCTGATTCTCCATTAAATAGTATAGCAAAACCCCAATAGCTTTCTATAAATTTGTGAACACATTATGATTGCCATCCTATAAAATTTCCTATTATCCTCAATTAAATCCACTATTAGTTTTATGTACAACCACCATTCCATATAAAAATGAAAAAAAATAATTGTATACATTGCTGTCCTAAAGTTGAGAAAATGCACTGTGGTGTTAAGTAAAATGGGACAATTTGGAGGTTCCTAGTTGACCTTATTCTTCCTCCTTAATCACTAGAATCACTACTGGGAGATTTGTGTGGTCTTTCCAGCACCAAAGCTATTTTCATCCTTGAGTTCTTTTGCCTAGTCAATTTACTAAAAAGATAGCACAGTTTGATAAGTCATTTTTTCTTAGGAAGAAGCAAGCTCTCCATAGCATGTGGCATAATTTAGAGCCATTATTCAGAAGAAACCCTGCAGAGCTAAGCTCCTAAATATGGAATCACTCTCATTTTCCTATAGTCAGGTTGAGTCATAGTTAAGTCATGTAGGTATAGTCTAAGAAATCCCTTTGCAGTTCTCAGATGGTCTGGAATGGGCTTCGGCTTTGGAGGAACTGGAGTAGAACATGAAATCAAACACTAAGTAATTTTGTAACAGCACATATACTGGCTCTAAATATCCAGGTTTTGGGGGTTTTTTTTAGGAAAAAAATTTTTTTTTCAGTTTAACAGTTTTTTCTGACCACCAGTATTCTTAATTCTTTTTTTAAAATTATTTTAAATATGTGGGGTACAATTCAGGGTTAGGTATATAAATGTTCATTCTGCAGGTACCCTTGTTGATGAGGTGTGCCCCCCCTTCCCCTGATAGTTTCCCATTGCTGCCAATCCCACCTTCCCCCCTGCCCTGGCAGTTTCCCGTTACTGCCAATTCCTTTCTTATAGTATTACGATAGTTGTTCGAGGTCTGCTTATGAGTGAGAACATGTGATACTCGGTTCTTTGTTTCTGTGATAGATCACTCAGTATTATAGACTCCATCCAAGTTGCCTTAAAGTTCATAAAAAATTCTTAATTCTTAAACTCTTATTCTTAATGTAGATCCTTTTTAAAGGATCAATGATGGTTTTAAAAAGTCATTTATAATATAGTAAAGTAAACACTGATAATATTTTGGCAAACTTACTTCTAGTCCTCTTCTAAGTACTTAGTTACATGTTTCTATAGCTGAGACTATCCTTAGAGGCTCTTCTTTAATAAAGACATTGCTTGTTTTCTTCACAGTGTGTAAGTAATGAAACCCATGCAATGGAATACAGACATTGGAATTTAGTCCTTGCTTTTCTGCTGTTATGTTTATACCTTTAGATAAATTGTGTGTGCACATATTTGTAATAAATTTTATTTGGGGTTTTATTTTCCTGTTTTGTTAAATGAGTATATTGGACTTGATGATCTTTGGATCACCTACAGATTCCAGTGCACATAATTTTCTGTCATTTTAATTGCCACCATTAGAATTTAATCTACATAAGAACATCAACCGTATGATTTCTCTATGTGTGTACTTGGATGCCTACAACAGTGAGCTCGGCACATAGACATTGCTCATAAATATTTGTTGATCAATTAATTGTTACAACAAAGGACCCAAGTAGATAACCAATCCATAACTTTTATAAATTATACAAGCTCAACTTGTACAAACTGAGGCATAATATAGCAAAGTGGTGGCAGTGGTACAGTGTCATGGTTAAGAGGGCAGACTTTGAAGCCAGACTGCCTGGATGTGCAGACCAGCACCACCATTTATTAGCTGTGTGACTTTCTGTGCTCTCCTTAGCTTTAAAGCTATTTTGTAAATCATAAATCGTGGGCAGCAATTGCAGATCAATTATGGAGTGATTATTAGGAATGAATGAGTTTATACATGTAAAGCACTAGAAGGGTACCTGGCACATAGTAAGCCCTCAATGAGTTTTTTTTCTCTTAATAATAGAGTGTATTGCAAGGCTAGAGAATGAGAATAAGCCCCAGAATGTCTTGGCATGGACAAATTGTAAAACATAAAATTAAAATAACTTTTGCCTCTAAGAATGTCAGACCTAATCTGAAGCCCAAACTAAACGAGCATAGGAAGGAAGAATTTTCTTGGGCTGTAGGTAGAGGCTGAGTTAGGTAGGCCTGAGGTCAAGTCCAGAAGGTCAGATACACAGTTAAAAAAAAAAAAAAATTGAACAGAAATATAGGTAAATTATTATTATTTGGTCCCACAACTAATTGGTGGTCTCATTGTGACTACAGTCTTGTGTCACTTTGGAGTATCTCACTTGAAAAGGAACATGCACCTGGCCAGCTCTCCTTATGTATCAAGAAGCAAGTATCTAGTGGAGTTTGTGGAGTGGGAAGGCTAGGAGAGTTCTCTGGCTGCCTTATAACGAACAAATGACAGAGTTAAGGGACTTGCTCCTTTGCAGGAGAGTTGGTCAAGTCCCTGTTTGGACTTCAAGGCAAGTCACAGGCATGCCAAATGTTGTGCCCATTTGACATTCAATAGCAAAGTCACGTTTCCCTGCCTCTTCCCCACCCCTCGCTCCAGCTCTAAGCATCATGAGAGAAGAGAACGGATGAATGCATGGAAGAGGCATAATATATATTTTTTTAATTAAAGAAAAATAGTTATT
>CAUYQG010078077.1:0-14575 GCA_963574415.1 Tarsius wallacei | reverse complement strand
GCTTTTTTTTTGTAGGTAGTTTTCTTATTACGTAGTCAATTTCCTTGATTGTTATTGGTCTATTTAGGGTCTCAATTTCTTCTTGTTTCAACCTAGGCAGGTTGTGTGATGACAGAAAGTCCTCCATTTCCTTAAGGTTTTGAAGTTTGTTTCCATACAGGTGTACGTAGTAGTCTCTAATGATTGTTTGTATTTCTTCAGGGTCAGATGTAACTTCATCTTTTGTGTTTCTGATTGTGCTTGTTTGGGTTTTTTCTTTTTCTTGGTCAGTCTAGCTAGGGGACCATCGATCTTGTTTATCCTTTCGAAGAACCAGCTTTTAGTTTCATTGATTTTTTGTATTATCTTTTTGTCTTCTATGTCCTGGATTTGGGCTTTTATTTTGGTGATCTGGATTCTTCTGCTGATATTATGGTTTTTGTGGTCTTGCTTTTCCAGCTTCCTTATGTGGCTTGTTAGGCTGTTAATTTGTGATCCTTCCATTTTCTTCATGTGTTTTTGTAGGATATAAGTTCCCCTCTTACTATAGCTTTCACGGCATCCCAGAGATTTTGGTAAGATGTTCTTCATTTTCATTTGTTTCCAGGTATCTTTTGATCTCTGTTTTGGTTTCATCATTGACCCAGGAGTTGTTTAGCATCATACTGTTTAGTGTCCATGTCTTTGTTGTTTTGGGGGAACCTTATTGGTGTTAATGTTTATTTTTATTCCACTGTGGTCTGAGAAGATGTATGGTAAAATTTCAGTCCTTTTAAATTTGCTTATGCTTGATTTATGGCCAAGTATGTGGCCGATCTTAGAGTACGTTCCATGCGGTATGAGTAGAATGTGTATTCTGTGGTCTTTGGATGGACGGTTACTTTCTTTTTTTACTAAAATTATTTTGGCTATTCTGTGTTCTTTATACTTCATACAAATTTTATACTCAGATTGTTAATTCTTTTCTTTAAAAACAGCCCAGTAAGATTGCAGTAAATCAGTATATCAATTTAGGAGGAACTGACATATTAACAGTACTGAGTAGTCTAGTTCATGGACTTAGTATCAGTATATCTTCCCATTTCTTTAGTTCTTTATTAGCAACAGTGTTTTGTGTTTTTCAATGTACTTATTTTGAGCTTATTCTTTTTAAAGGTATTCCTAAATATTTTACTCTTCTTGATGCTGTTGTGGGTTGAGTTTTTAAAAATTCATTTCAGATTGTCATTAGCAAATATGGAAATACAGTTGATATATATATATGGATCCTGTGGTTTTGCTAAGCATCTTCAGTAGTTCTAACAGGGTTTTTTATTGACTCCTGAAAATTTTCTACTCACAAAGTCAAGTATGAAGGGTAGTGATATTCCTGAAAGTTACCTTACTCTTTTTCAAGCGATGTTGCCATTTGGACAAATAACCAAGCACATGAAAAAATCCATTTTTAGTATTTATTTAGTGGATATCTTGTTTTAATTCATTTTTTTCTTTTTTTCTTAGTATCTAAGGAGTATACTGAGGATGTTATTTTATTTTTTATTTTTTTTTGAGTTGGAGTCTCACTCTATCACCCAGACTGGAGTGCAGTGGCTGCTCCCGGCCACCCCAGCCTCAACCTGCTGTGCTCCAGTGATCCTTCCGCCTCAGCTTTCCAAGTAGCTGGAACTACAGGCGTGCGCTACCACACCCGGCTAGTTTTTGATTTATTGTAGAGATGAGGTCTCGCCAAGTTGCCCAGGCGGGTCTCGAACCCGCGGGCTCAGGCAATCCACTCATCTCAGCCTCCCAAAGCGCGGGATTACAGGCTGAGCCGCCAAGCCCGGCTGGATGTTATTTTTTTATTACATATCTGATAGACATTAAAGGATAGAAGTTAGGCATGCAGTTAGACATATGCACTGAGGTTCAAGGTAAAGGCTGTGGATGGATGGTTACATCTATGACTTGTCAGATCATAGTTAAAGTCATGGGAATGGACCTGACCACCAAAGAGATTGAGGAGAAATCTAGCAGTCCTCAGAAGAAAAACTGAGTAGATCCCAAAAAGGCTTGAGGGGTATCCTGAGGTCAGGATCTAGGGGAGCCTGAGGGTTCTGTTAAGAATCCTGCTGGTTGACTATCAGTTCAGTTGTGATCCACCTACCTGCATGAAATGTTTCAAGTTAATTCTTTTAGTTCCTTGTTACTGTTTTAAAGCATATACGTGTGTTTCATATGAAATGGATTGTCATAAAGTCAGTGGTGCCTGTACTGTTTTTTCTTTTGAATCGTTTGAACAGTTATTACTTGGCATTTTTTTTTTCTCCAGAGTAATACATGATTTTTCAGTCGTTACACACTCTAGTTATTATTTTATACTAATTTAATAGCCCATTTGGTATATTATTCTGATTCTGTTACCTACATTACAAATATTATTGACTTCATTACAGTCACACCAATATCTGCTTTTCTTTCATTCCTAGGCAAATACTGTGGTCTGGGGTCGCAAATGAACCATTCAATTGAGTCAAAAAGCAATGAAATTACAGTGCTGTTCATGAGTGGAATCCATGTTTCTGGACGAGGATTTTTGGCCTCATACTCGGTTATAGATAAACAAGGTAATTTTCACCTTATACAATGGCTCCCACATTTTGCAGTTTCTAACAACAAAAATGAAATGTTTCTTTAAGTGCCTATTATCTGATTGGAATAGAGTAGAAAGACTGAACAGTTAATAACACATACATAAATCTGACAAAATTAAATGAGTTTCAGAATTCCAAAATTTAAAAGCACATTAACTTTCATATAAAGTCCAGGTACTTCCCTTTCCTTAGTATAGGAAATATTGTGGAACATAAATTTTAATAGCTCTTTAAAAAATGTATAATTTATTGAAATGTAGCAGATCAATTTGTGGCTTTACTATTCATAGTTTACCATTTTGTAGTTCTGTGTTAACAACCCTATTATCATTCTTTTCAAAGAAAAGATCTCATACCACCAGGAGTAGCCTGGGGAGTGCTGAGACAGTACAAAATGAATATGAGGTATTTTCTAAATTGCTGTATTTAGGATCTGAAGAGGGAAAAATTAAAAGCAAGGCTTTTAAGTAGAATAGAATCTACAACCTACCTGACTCTGAGATAAAATGCAAGAGCTATGGGCAGTCCCATGCATATTTTTTCTGCTGTGACATGTATTCATCTTCCCTGCTGTGTAGGGGAACTGTGATAAGAGAGTTTAAGTGTTGCTAGTACAAAGATATGTTTAAATTATCATTTACATTGGAAATTAGTGGTTACTTTTATATTTAACAATGAATTAACTAAGTTGACCATTGATAATAAAAGCTGAGCTTTTACTTCACATTGTGTAATGGGAAAATTATCACAAAAAATCTCCTGGGTGTGAACATGTTGGACACTGGGAAAAACGGGGCAAAGCAGGCTGCTTTTTCTCAACTACAATGGGTTTGAGAGAAACACTATATGTCTTATTAAAGCTTTCACTTAGAATGTGATAGAGGAGAGAGCTGTTGTGTGTGAAGAGGAATCTGCTTTCCCTTCGTTTTCCTTAGCTACAGAATAGGGTGTGAATGCTCACAGAAGCTCTCAGAGAATGAGACAGAAAACTCATTTGGATGGAATCGTGGAAAGAAAAGAACTGGAAACATTATGCCAAGTGAACAATGAATGTGTTCACAGAGCCAGGAAAACTCAGGCAGTGTTATGCTGTGGCAAAGACACCAGGTAGCCCTAGAATCAAAGCCTACCCTGCCACAGGCTAGCTGGGTAACCATTGGCCGGTCACTTCACCTCTCTCAGGCATGTTTCTGGATGGGTTATTCATGAGGACTGAATCTAATGAAATGTGTAGAATCTGTAGCATACATGTAGCAGGACTGCCAATGTTATTTTCCTGCTCCCACCATGTTACACATTTTCCCCTACCCTTACCCCCAAAAGGGTAACACAGGTAAGATGATAATGCATTACTATTCTCTCAGTTTTATTTCTTGAAAGTCTTGGGTTGTTGATAGCTGAGAGAATAGAAAAATAAGCAGTTTGCTTCTCATTCTCCTTAAGTTTCTCGGTCATAATATCAGGTTAAATTATTTATTTTGATTTATACTTTTCGCTTTCTGACTTTATTAGTGAATTGAAAGTTTCTGAAAAATAAATATACTCTCTTTTTAAAAAAAGTTTCTTACATGAGATTCTTGAATTATGAGGCTTTTGACCTATAGAAACTTGAATGTCTTGCATTAAAGTTAAAAAAGATTGGAGAGTGACCTCAGATAAAAGAATGAGTGTGCTGTAGACTTACAGATCTCTGTGCCAAATTTCAAATGCCGACATCACTACTTCAGATAAAACTTAGCTTCCAGAGGTTTTTAAATAATAATCTTAATCAGGAACTTGTTTGTTTGTTTGTTTAGTCAGATTCCTGTTGCCCAGGCTGGCAGACAGTGGCAAATCACAACCGACTGCAGCCTCAACATCCTAGACTCAGGCGATCCTTCTGGGGACTACTGCTACATGCCCGGCTAATTTTTTGTTTTGTTTTGTTTTTGTTTTTTGTAGAGACAAGGTCTCACTATGTTTACCAATCTGGTCTCTACTTCCTGGGCTCAAGCATTTTACCTGCCTTAGTCTCCCAAAGTAGCTGAGAATACAGGCATGAGCCACCACACCCAGCCAAGCAACTTCTTGATAGTGACACTTTCCAAAGGCATATCATTTTGGGAAATCCTCATTTTACAGCTGTCTCCTGATGTCTTGTTGCTGTATTTTGTTTGTTTGTTTGTTTTTGTATGTCTTTATCACATCCATCAAGCATTTGTTTTATCTGAACTAGAGTGAATTGGCTAAACTATATCCAAGAGAACACTGGTTGAATTTCTTATTACTCCTTGGGTGGCCTTTCTGTCATAATTTCTTGTAATGACTCATTCATTCATTTGAAGACTAGTTGGGAACCTCAATGTGTTTCCATCCAGGATACTTAACTGCCACAGTGAATTCTGTGATTATTTTCAAGGAACCTAACATGTCGTCAGCTTGGAAGCTTAGGTGAAGAGTTAGAGTATGGGAATGAAAAAATTGTGAAAAATCTTGCTTCTGCGGCTACTTCATTTGTTATACTCTCAGGAAGACTTGTAAATATTATGCATATGTTGTTGACAGAGTTATGATTTTCCATGAGATAGGCTAATTTTCACTACCTTGTGCGAGAGATAGCCCATTACAAAATTGTATGCCCTTGGAATAAAAGGTTGGAAAAAGACATTAAACAAATGGTTACCTAATTGCAATATGATGTAAGTGTGATGAAAGAATCATGCAAATGATAGGATACAGGGCAGTGTTGGAGTATAGACATAAAGAACAGGTCTTTTCTGAGGAAGTAGCTTTTAAGCAGAGAGCAGGACTAATGGGAGGTTTCAGACAGACAAGGAAGGAACAACATTCTAGGGAAGACAACAGCAAGTGCAAAGGCCTTATGGTAAGAAGGAGCTTTGAAAGGTTCTGAGGGGAAGAAAAGCCAGCATAGCTGGAGTGGAGGGGGTGGCAGGTAGGGAGGTGGGGTTTGAGATGGTCTCATTATTCAGAACCTTATAGAAAATGTAAGGGTTGAAGATTTTTCCTAAAAGTGCATGGAAGCTATTAGAGCAGAGTAGTGGTATGACTGGATTTATATTTTTGTTTGTTTTTATCGTCTTCCCTACTGTGTGAAGAGTGAATTGTAGAAAAGGAGGAGTAAATGTAGGGATGCCAGTTAAGAAGCTGTTAGAAGAGCCAGATCAAGCCGGGCTCAGTGGCTCAGCCTGTAATCCCGCACTTTGGAAGGCTGAGGTGAGTGGATTGCCTGAGCCTGTGGGTTCGAGTCCCGCCCGGGCAACTTGGTGAGACCTCATCTCTACAATAAATCAAAAAAAAATTAGCCGGGTGTGGTAGCGCGCACCTGTAGTTCCAGCTACTTGGAAGGCTGAGGTGGAAGGATCGCCAGAGCCCAGCAGGTCGGGGCTGCAGTGGCCAGGAGCGGCCACTGCACTCCAGTCTGGGTGACAGAGTGAGACTCCAACTCAAAAAAAAAAAGAAAAGCCAGATCAGAGATGATTGCATTAAGAGGTCTCCTTATAAATATAGCTAGAATTATGCCTGTTTATAGACTTTGGAATCAGACATATCTTCTACAAGGAAACATCTTGCAGAGTTAGGCTTCATCCTGCTGGAGTTCAAGTCATAGTAAGAGGCTTAGGACACAAGGAAGCTCTTTTGGCTGGAACTCTGAACTTCTGTTGATGCCCAGGTTGTTATCTAGGACACTGTCCCTGGATCCTCTTCTACTTTTGTTTTTAGTTTTCATTAAACTTTTTATACAACTTTAGGGGTTTTTTCCTCTCTACTATTTTTAATGATCTTTGAGCAGTAGTTTCAACCTTTTTAAAAAAATTATTCACTTTTACCTGTATACCTCATTTTCAAAAGATTGTATCTACCATGAAAGGAAAAGTTCACATTTCCCCACTAGGCAGCAAACACAGATGCATAGAAATATGAATCAAGACTTCCAACAGTTATGAAAGGACTGATATTTCTGCTCCAAGTTGATATAATCCCTTCAAATTCCAACTGGACTTTCTGAAAATTTGAAGATGTGTGTGGACCTTGGTGTTTTCTTGGACGTTCACATTAACAAACACTGTTGAGACGTTCTATAGAGAGAAACTCCTGAGTTACTGCGGTCTTACTCAGAGAGGCACAACCAGCCATTTAGAGGTCCATGCTTGACAACTGAGATCTTTTAATCTAGTATAATAGTAAATGCTACTGATATTTCATTCTAAAAAGCAAATTTACAAGCATAGCATTTACCATTGGACTTAAAAGATGAAATGAATTTTATAGATGAGTGATCTAAATTCCTGTCTTTGAATCTCTGTTCAACAATGGCCAGTTTGTAGGAAGAACTCAACATTTCTAGGATGATTCTGGACAATTATTTTTTAATTATAGAACAGTGAACTCAGAAGACATACCTGCATTTGCATTGAAAGCCTCAAGTCCTTCAAGACAGCGTTTTTTCATAGGCACCCTAATTGTTTCACGGGTTTGTGTGCATGTGCCTGTATGTGCACAATTGATTGGAAAGGGGTCATCTTGGTATTCTTTTTGGAGAACACATGAAATCATCACTTGAAAGGTAATGTTAAATGTTATTAATTAATTTAGATTTCGCCAAGCCAGAATTTTGTAGTGGTCAGTCTAAAATGTGCCTTTATTTTTGTGGGGAAAGATAGTAAATAGTTTAAAGTTTCATGTGAAATAAAATGATCCAATGTAGATATTAATGTATTTCCTAATTGGAACTCATAGACACTTGTTCATTCATTGTCAGCCACCCCTTAGAGTCTGGTGACAGTGGGCTTAAGACTTGTGAACAGCTGAGCCTGGAAAATGCTCTCATTTGACAGGGTTATTGTTGCTATTTGACTATATGATGGATATTTTTGGAATTAACACCAATAGTATACAATTTTTTTGATTACTACATTCTTTAACCACATTTTTTTGCAAATAGTTTCCATTTCTTTCTTCATACATCAGAATACATCAATTTGTGAATGACACATAGGGCTGAACAGATAATTATTTTCTAATAGAGTCCAAATTTCTATAACTAGTTTTTGTTTTGTTTTGTTTTCTGCATGGAATGCTTTTCACTTTGAAAATAGAGTTTGGATTCCTTAGATTGTTTGCTGCCTTAACTGTACAGCAATTTTATAGAATCTGTTTTGTATCCAATAGACTACACATAGGTTTCTAATTGTAATTTTTATACTGCGTTGCAAAGTTTTGTTTTTGTATCTGGCAAATGTTTTAAAACTTTGATACTATTAAACTAATGTTAGTACAAGTTTACGAATGAAGTTTTACTTTACATTCATATGTTTAGATATGCCCTTATTTACAAAGAATGAATATGTGTAATATTTGTGTATATAGTATAATTAGTATGTAGAAGAATATCTGTAGTTTGGCATCAGTTTGTAAAACAAAGATGCTGATGAACAAAGTGTTACCAATTTTGCAAACAAAAAGAGTTTAAAACAATCTGTTAAGATGCTGTTAACCGAAAGAGGCAATTCAGTTTAAGAGGTAGAGTTTATTCTGAGCTAACATATAAACAACCTGTAGTGAACTTGAATGGTTTTAGTGTTTTCTGTGTGTTTCAGTTTTTCAGTATGCTGAATGAAGAGACTACATATGTGTTTGTTCTGTCTCGTGCTACATGGTGGCTGTTCCTTCACTGTTGATAAATATTACTGTGTTTGTTAGTGTCCTAGATACTGTGTAGATCACAGAAGAATTGTTTTATCTTTGAGTATGTCTTCTATTCATTTTTTGATATATAAGAATTTAGGTATAGAAAGAGTTTGACTTGACCTTGATAACCATATGTTGCTTATAGCCTGTCTGACTACATGGCTTATTGCTTAGGCAGCTAAGCCATGCCTATACCATCCATTAAAAAAAATTATTTTCATCTGAGAATTTTTTTCCTGAGCTTCTGCTGTGGACTCTGCCTTCAAAGATGATGGCATTGTTACATTTCTAAGAATTAACATAAGATTTAACCTCCACTCGCATATGTGAAAAGGAGAGGAGAGATAAAATACCTAGTATAGTATCTGGTGCTTAGTAAATGTTCATTGATTCTGAATCACAATAAATTATGTTATATTGTACATGTAAATTACTCATAACAAAATTGTAGCTGGTACAAATCAATGCCAGATTCCTAGCATAGAAACAAGGAATAGTCCTAAGATCACACAGTAATACTGTCAGGAGAACTTAGCAGCAAGACCAGGCTTATCCTATGTTTTGTAGCACTTGAACAAAGTAGTTGGTCACATAACCACAGTGCAAGGTTACTGAGAAGTTGTGAATTAGAAAGCGAGACTACATGTTCCTAAAGGCTCTGAGACATTGATTGTTTAAAGAATTTTAGAGCAAGTAAAGGAGAAGAATTTGTAGGTGAACATTTTCTTGCTTCTTCCTATATTTTCTTATTTTTGGTAAATAGTACAGTGAATTAGGAATATTACTGTATGCTTTCTTGAGTTATAATAAATATACTTAGGCTTTCCTTTAGAAGTAGATAATTAAAAAATAAATGGCTTCAAATGTATGAAAATTATACCCTGCAGGTAATTTAATTGGTTTTATGTTGTTATAAGTGATGGGTATTAACATGAATGACAGTCTTTTTTTCCAACTTAGTCTAGAACACAAAACAGAGTGTTAATTAGGAGGAAATCTAAATAAATGTATTTCACAATTCTGTAATCTCAGAAATAGCCAATGAAAGTTGTCAATAAGAAATATTTATGAGATAGTAACAAGTGTGCTGATGGTTTTTTATTGATTTGTTAAAATGTTTATCATATTTTCAGGGTATTATGTATGCGTCATCATAAGGTTTCATGTGTAAATATTTCATGAACAGTTATAAAATTCTAAGGCCTTTGTAATTATTATGTATTAGAAAACTTTAAAATTATACTTAAATATTTTAAAAAGAGCCTGTGTGTATCAGTTGTGGCTGTTAGTAACATAACTAAGTTGGTAGCTATCTTAGAAAATCTGATGTTTGTGTCATTAAAAAAAAAACCCTGACATTTTCCATTCTGTTGTTGATTATTGGCTTGCCTTAATCATTGTATTTTCTTCAGAATTACATTATCCTGCCTTCAAAGCCCCATTTGAGGCCTGCCTCCTCTAGGAAGCCTTTGTGGATTAAGGAAGGCAGATAATGAGGAAGGACAGAAGCTCATTTTATAGGGAGTATGATTAATAATCAAACCCTTTGGGTTGGATTCTACAAGACTAGTATAGATTCAACACTGCAGGTGCTCTTTTTGGAGCTATAGAAGAAAGACAGATAATGCCAGTTTGTTCCAGCAAAAAACCCCTTAGTGCATTCTGCTTACTACTGCTGTCAGTCTCTGGTGGAGAGCACCCAAATTAAGTGCATCAGATGTGGAGTACTTTGTGTATGTTATAATAGTCTTTTGTATGTATTGTCCAATTAAAATTACCAAAAAAAAAAAAAAAATCTACACAGAGACTTTTAGTTAAAAATGTGTTAAATCAGTATTGTCCTGTACTTCAAATGTATCACTGATTTTCTGGTATTATAGGACATGTTAAAGTGGGTCCAGCAGGATAATTGAGTGCTTTGTCAGTATTTATTATTATAATCTAGGCACTTTACATGTAATAAGTTCATCTTTTATGTTGCTTGGTCCAGAAGCTTTAGTGTATCTTTGACCCTTCTCTATCTCAAACTTCATGTTCACCTGCTACCTTTTGGAACTTATATGTACATGTATCAGACTTTGACATCTTAACAGCTCCATTACTATTACTTTAGTTCAAATCATTACCAACTTCTACCTCAATGAGGACAGTAAATTTCTTACCTTTGTTTCTGCCCTTTTCCCGCTTCCATCTATTGGCACTCCAACAGTCAATGTGATCTTATTAAACTGAAAGTCCCCTCTCACTCTCAAATGTCCTTACCTCCAAGACCCTGTAGGCTCCAGCTTCCCATGACTTGTCTTACTTGTCTTTCTCTGCTCACGCTGTCTTGGAATGTGCCAGGCATATTCCCACTCAGGGCCTTTGATTCTCACTGCCTGTTCTCAGATCCACGTATCTCACACCTCCCTTTAGAGTTTTATTCAAATGTCACCTTCACATTAAAACCTGCTACTTAAAATCGCAACTTCCCTAACGTTCCTTAATTTCCTTGCTCATCATTTTCCTAGAGTATTTATCACCTCCTAACACACATGTTAGTATTTTCCTTACTAATATTGTCTACTTTCTCTTACGCCTGACCACTCCCACCACTAGAGGTACACTACTTATACGCAGGAAATTTTGTCTGTCTGGTCTTTGTTTTATCTCTGGTGCCTAGGTAACCACTAATCTATCTACATGTTGTCTTTCTAGATTTGTTCTGTGTCTGGACATTTTATATCCATGGGATCATATAATATGTGGTCGCTTGAGATTGGTCTCTCTCACCTAGTATGTTTTCAAAGTTCATTCATCTTCATTTCTTTTTATGGACAAATAATATGCCATTGTATGAATATATAGCAGATTTTTGTTTGTTCATTCATCAGTTGGTGAACATTGTGTACAAATGTTTGCGGGAGTGTATGTTTTTAATTCTCTTGGGTATATACCTAGTAGTGGAATTGCTGGGTCATATGCTAACTCTATATAACGTGTGTGTGTGTGTGTGTGTGTGTGTGTGTGTATTTATTTATTTATTTTAAAGATGTGGAGTACAATTCAGAGTTAGATATACAAATGTTCATTATGCTGGTACCCTTGTTGATGAGGTGTGCCCCCCCCGGCAGTTTCCCACTACTGCCAATCCCTGTCTTGTAGTGTTATGATAATTGTTCAAGGTCCACTTATGAATGAGAACATATGGTACTCTGTTCTTTGTTTCTGTGATAGATCACTGAGTATGATCAACTCTGAATATATCCAAGTTGCTGCAAAGTTCATATGTTTATCCTTCTTTATAGCTGCGTAATATTCCATTATGTATATGTACCACATTTTTTTAATCCAGTCCAGCTTCTATGGGCAGCATGGTTGGTTCCATGATTTTGCTATTGTGAATAGAGCTGCAACAAACGTGTGTACAGGTATCTTTTTTGTAGAATGATTTGCGTTCCTCTGGGTATATTCCCAATAGGGGGATTGCTGGGTCATATGGAAGGTCAATTTCTAGTTCTTTCAGAAATCACCACACTGTCTTCCAAAGAGGTTGCACTAGTGTGCATTCCCGCCAGCAGTGTAGAAGTGTTCCTTTTTCTCCGTATCCTTGCCAGCATCTGTTCTTGTTTGTTTTATTAATGACGACCATTCTTACTGGGATTAGGTGGTATCTCAATGTGGTTTTGATTAGCATTTCTCTGATAATGAGTGAGATTGAGCACTTTTTCATGTGTCTGTTGGCTACTCGTATATCCTTTTTTTTTGCCTGCTTTTTAATGGGACTGGTTTTGTGTTTTTTTTTCCTTTTGGGGCCTTTTACTTTGCAGAAGCTCGTCAGTTTGATGAGGGCCCCCCTTGTCTATCTTACCTCCTATGGTATAGGCACTTAAGGTTTTGATCAGGAATTGGTTGCCAGTTCCAATTTCCATAAGGGTGTCTCCTGCATTTTCTAAGATTCTTATAGTTTGAGGTTTTATATTTTTAATTTTTTTATCTTAAAGATGTGGGGTACAATTCAGGGTTAGGTATACAAATGTTCATTATGAAGAGGAGTGCTCCCCTCCCCCCCAGAGATTTCCACTACTGCCAGTCCCACCCCTGTTGGCGGTTTCCCACCAGTACTGCCAATCCTTTTCTTATAGTATTACAATAATTGTTCAAGGTCCACTAATGAGTGAGAACATGTGATACTCAGTTCTTTGTTTCTGTGATACATCACTCAGTATTTTAGACTCTAAGTCCATCCAGGTTGCTATGGAGTTCGTGATTTTGTTCTTTATGGCTGTGTCATAGTCCATCATGTGTATGTACCACTTTTTTTGAAATCCAGTCCTCTTTTGATGGGCAGCACATTTGGTTTCATGTTCTTGCTACTGTGAACAATGCTGCAGTAAACATACCACGTGCAGGTATCTTTTTTGTAGAGTGATTTGAGTTCTTCCAGGTATATTCCCAGTTAGGGGAATTGTGGGGTTGTATGGAAGGTTGTGTTTTTTAGATCTTTTAGGAATCACCACACTGCTTTCCACAGAGACTGTACTAGTTTACACTCTCACCAATAGTGTAGAAGTGTTCCCTCTTTGCCCCTCCTCTCCAGCATCTGTTGTTTTTTGAGTTATTGATGTTAGCCGTCCTGAAGGTGCTTGCTCTTAATAGATGACTTTGTCTTAAAAGTCTGATATCCAAGCAAAGTGTGGTATGGAGGAAGGACCTGGGGTATGCTTAGCAGTGTATGGATCTGTGTTCAAGGCCCGGTTCTGCCTCTTATTGGTTGTACCTTTGGGCAGATCACATGGTCTTTGCGACTCCTCTTTGAAACTGGAAATTACAACCCCCACATCCCAGGCCTGTGTGAGTAGACAACATGGTATGCTTTCCATCATTCCACAGGCATTTCTCAAGCGCCTGGTGTGTGCTGGGCACTGCTCTGGGTGTTGTCTGTGGTGCGCTGTGCATGCAAGACCCCTGCCTTCACGGAGCTGCCCTCATGAGAGCCAAGCTGGTTTTCCGTGCTTTCCTTCTTGGAAACACGTGGGACCACGTGGTGATCATCACCTTTGACTTCTCTTCTGTCGTATCCACTTAACGTTTTGGCTCATTGGTATGTCACATGACTCGCTTGGGGAAGTGATGTATTTTTCCTTCATTCCTGATCTCATTTCCCTTCTTATATCGTTGGGCATGGTCAGTGGGACTGTCAGTCACAAAAAGTCAAAATGACTGTCTTCCCTCCTGAACAGATAGATGTTCTGGGACCCTAGGTCCAGACTTTTGTGAGCGACATACTTTTTTGGAAAATTTGCTGAAAGCTGTCAGTCCTTCTACTGGCCAAATGGTAAGATGACAGACGTTTACAGTTGGCGATATATATTTTATCATCTATAATATAGGTATTCTTAGGGATTCACGGACACCGCCTCCCCCCACCCCCCACTGATGGAAACCAGACTAGGGGGCGTGTGACACTTCATCAGCAGGAAATGGAACTTTTCACAGAAATAAACATGTAAATGATAAAAATCGTTTCCTTAAGTAGAAAGATCAAGGTTTTTCTACAGAGTTCTGTTTCTTGGGCTGGTGACATGGGGTTCGTCCATGCATCATTTTCTATGCTTTCTCAAGTGGTGTTTAGTCTTCTTGGTTATGCTGAAGTGTTTTTTCTCTTGTCCTAGTCTGGAGTTTCAAGGTTGGCCCTTCTTAGCCCTTGCATGTTTGTTTTAAGATTGGGAACAGCTCTGCCCTGTTTGATAAGGTGAAGCGCATCTTGGGAGGTGCGCCGTGGACAGCGTGGGGTTGTCCTGCCGGTGTTGGCAGATGGTGGCCACCATGCAGAACCTCCTGCACGGTGTGGCCTTGGGTGGCTCAGACCTCCCAGTCCCGTAAGGCAGGGGCCAGAGTGACCACACACTCTGATGGTCAGTGATGAAAGAACACTAAATGTGAAAGAATATGCCCAGAGAACAGCCAGTTAGTCCAGGTGAGTTTTGTGTTTGAACGTCTTGGATTTTAGAAGTTTGGATCCTTTGTGCAGCATAAGGTACTATTTTTTAAGACATAAAAAATTGGCCGGGCTCGGTGGCTCAGCCTGTAATCCCAGCGCTTTGGGAGGCCGAGGTGAGTAGATTGCCTGAGCCTGCGGGTTCAAGATCCGCCCGGGCAACTTGGCGAGACCTCATCTCTACAATAAATCAAAAATTAGCCGGGCGTGGTAGCGCGCACCTGTAGTTCCAGCTACTTGGAAGGCTGAGGCGGAAGGATCTCCAGAGCCCAGCAGGTCAAGGCTGCGGTGGCCAGGT
>CAUYQG010078076.1:0-43029 GCA_963574415.1 Tarsius wallacei | reverse complement strand
CCTTCCACCTCAGCCTTCTGAGTGGCTGGAACTACAGGTGTGTGCCACCACACCCGGCTAATTTTTTGATTTATTGTAGAGATAAAGTCTTGCCAAGTTGCCCAGGCTGGTCTCAAACCCCTGGACTCAGGCAATTCTCTCACCTCTGCCTCTCAAAATACTGGAATGACAAATGTGGGCCACCACCTAGACTACAGATCCAATTTTGAAGGATTGAACTTAGAGCAATTCTCTTGTCATCTTGAGGTGCTTCTTATCTTTTAAAGCACAGCTCACATCTGCCATCTGGTTCCCAACTTTTCTCTGACTTCTCTGCTCCACTTCTGGACCCTTCTTCTCCATAGATAGCATTGTCCCCATATGGTGGAAAGATAAAAGGCTATGATAAGCAGAAACCCTCACAAATGCTCTCCTTTCACAGACATGTTTGAAGAGGGACCCACACCACACTCCACTTCCTCATTTCCTGTTTGTTATTCACCTACTGCCACCAGCTCCCAGCCACACTGCTTTACCAAGGAAGGTCTTCATGAAAACAGCAATGACTTTCCAACTGGCAAATTCAACCACCATTCCCTTCCTCACTCTACTTGGTCTGGGTGGCATTAGACATTGTGGTTCAAGTTCCTCTAGGAATATGAAAGGTCAACTTTTAGATCTTTTAGGAACCATCACGCTGTTTTCCACAGAGGTTGTACTAGTTTACCCTCCACCAACAGTGTAGATGTGCTCTCTTTTCCCTGCATCATCTCCAGCATCTGTTGTTTTTTGAGTTATTCATCATGGCTATCTTGACTGGAGTTAGATGATATCTCAGTGTGGTTTTAATTTGCATTTCTTTGATGATTAGTGAGGCTGAGGATTTTTTTCATGTATTTGTTGGCTGCTCGCATGTTTTCTTTTGAGAATCTATGAAAAAGGTATCTGCACATGCATGTTTATTGTAACATTATTCACAATAGCAAAAATATGGAACCAACCGTACTGCCCATTGAAAGTGAACAAGATAAAAAAAATGTGGTACATATACCTGATGAAATATTACACAGCCATAAAGAAGGACAAAATTTTGATTTAGAGTCTATCATACTCAGTGATCTATCACAGAAACAACTGAATACCACAAGTTCTCATGCATAAGTGGACCCTGAACAATTATCATAATACTGTAAGAAAGGGATTGGCAGTAGTGGGAAACTGCCAGGGGAGGAAGGGTGTACACTTCACCAATAAAGGTACCTGATCTCAAACCAGGTGAAATTGGGACCGAACTTTACCTGTACAGTGACCATTTGTATACCTAATCCTGAATTGTACCCCACTTCTTAAAAAAAAAAAAAGACATTACAGTTCACTCTTTCCTTCTCTTGTTTCTTCTTTCTTCTACAATAGTCCCCACTCTTATCTGTGGTTTTGCTATCCATGGTTTCAGTTGCCTGCAGTCAATTATGGCCTAAACATGGAGAATTCCAGAAATAAGCAATTTCTAAGTTTTTAATTGCATGCCATTTTGAGAAGCTCGATGAAATGCCTCTGTCCAGTGTGTCCATGCTATAGATACTACTCACCCATTAGTTTCTTAGTAGCTCTCTTTATGAACAGATTGACAAGTCACAAGAAGAAGAAGAAGAAGCAGGGTGAATGCAGTTCAACAAGATATTGAGAGACAGAAAGAGTCCACACTCGCCTAACCATCATTACAGTGTATTGCTGTCATTGTTTTATTTTGCTACTGGCTATTTTTGTTAATCTCTCTTACCATGCCTAATGTATAAGTTAAGTTTTATTATAGGAATGTATGTATAGGGAAAAACATAGTGGCTGTACTATGTGTGGTTTCGAGCATTCACTGGGGTCTTGGAAAGTATCCCTCATGGAAAAAGGAAAACTAATGTAATTCAAAATACAACTTTATCTTGATTTAATTATTTTCTTATCTCTCAGATTGTTCCACTTCTGCTTACTCTGTCTCTGCCTTTGCTTGCTTGGGGTGGAGGTGAGGGGAGAAGTGTTTGGCTGGAAGTATCCTGGAGTCAGTGCGCACACGGCTTCTAAGCAGTGACTCCTCTCCTCTGCTTTCTGTTTGGTCTAGTGCATGCCCTCTGTTGCCATTTTTCCTCCAATTCTCCAGCCAGGCTTGGAGATAGAAAGTCCTCAACTCATCATTTGGCATATGCATAGTAAGTGCTTAATTAAGATCAGCTAATTATGAATGGATTTAAATGATCTAATATAAATATGTTAAAATTTTCTATGATTTGCTTTTGCCATCAATTCTCAATAATGCTTCCCCCTCTTTAAAACAATTCAAATTATTCAAATTGAAACTATCCATGAATTATCCAATGTCATTTCTTTCTTCTTTCCATTATATTAAATTATTTCTACTTTAGGACTTGGGTCAATAGCTCTTTATATATTTCATCAGAGTTCCAGTAAAGCCTTTTGATAATTTCTAATTTAATTAAAAAATTAATATAATTACATAGAGCAGGAGTCATGGATTAATTTTATTTTAAGGTCAAAGATATTGCTGAAATGAGATGAATCTGAAAGCCATATATTTGCTTTGGTTGGGCATTTAGTTAGTCTAAAAGGTGCATTAGCAATAGAAATCAGCATGGGGAGTGTTCGCAGATTTCGTTTTTGTCTCAGAGACAGGATCTACATCCAAAACCTTTGACCAAACAATGTGCCATGCCCTCTGACTCATGTCAAGCAATCATGAATAGGTGGAAAGAAAAAAAAAAAAAAAGAGTAACACACAGAGAAATAAGTCATTGAGGTTTAGCAGAAAAATATAGATGACTTAGATTCAAATGATTTCACCCTAACCCTAACCCTAACCCCAACCCTAACCCTAATGCATAGCTCTCTGATAACACAATTAACCTCTCTAAATGGGACACTATAAGTTGGGAAGAATTCCACCTACACATCTGTTTCCTATGCTGGAAATTTCTTTGTGAATAAAAACTGCTTTACACATGTAAAAGATTATTTAGACTACCAAGCACCCAATAAATAGGTATTAACTATTGTTTAAATTGAGTTGAACCTCACAGGAAGCTCACTTGTCTTTTTCCTAAGAGAAAAAGCCCTTGGAGACCAGACAGATCAATTCTATACTGCTTGAGGCAAATGAGGCTTCCAATATTAACTGTTGCTTTATCTTCTCTTTTACTTTGTTCATCTGCAGAAATGGGATGGTAATAGTATGTACCTGCCTCATGTAAGAGTTATAAAGATTAATTGAAACAATACAGCCATACTGAAACAAGACACAATACAATACAAAACAGTGATATTGGCGTTCGATATCAGATCACCACAATAGAGCAAATATTGTAATATAGGGAGTCACATAAATTTTTTGAAATCTTAGTGCATATAAAATTTATATTTGCACACTATACTCTAGTCTGTAAGTATGCAATAACATTATGTCTAGAAAAAAGTCATGCTTTAATTAAAAAATACATTATTGCAAAAAAAAAAGCTGTGTCCTGAGAGTTTTGGTATGTTGTGTTTTCATTTTTATTTGTCTCTAAGTATTTTCTAATTTTCCCTGTGATGTCTTCCGTGATCCATTGGTTGTTTAAGAGTGTGTTGTTTAGTTTACAAAAATTTACAAATTTTCCAGTTTTCCTTCTGTCATTGATTTCTAACATTATCTCATAGTAATCAGAGAAGATACTTTATATGATACCTATCTTTTAAAATCTATTAAGCCGTAATTTGTGACCTGACACCTGGCTTATCCTAAAAAATCTTCCACTATGCACTTGAGAAGAATATACATTCTGTTGTTGTGGTTAGTTAGATTCAGTAGGATTTTTATATTACTCAGGTGCTCTGTTTTTTAAATATTTTGTTTGCTTATTTATTCATTATTGAGAGTAGATTATTGAAGTCCCTATTACTAAAATTGTCCATTTCTCCCCTTAACTGCAACCATTTTTGTTTCTCATATTTTGATGATCTGTTGGTAGATGTGTAAATGTTTATAATTATTATATATTCTTTCTATAGTGAACCTTTTATTCATACATAACATCCTTGGTCTCTTGTAAGCTTCTGAAGTTTAAAGTCCATTTTGTTAAAAAGTGATGCACATACACAATGAAATATTATGCAGCCATAAATAACAAAATTATGGACTTCACAGCAAATTGGATGGATTTAGAGTCTATAATACTCAGTGATTTATCACAGAAACAAAGAACTGAGTACCATATGTTCTCACTCATAAGAGGACCCTGAACATTTACCATAATATAAGAAAGGGATTGGCAGTAGCTCAGAACTTCTGGGGGAGTGGGGGTGGGGCACATAACATTAATAAGGGTAACTGATCACAAAACAGGCAAAGTGGGGACCAAAGAAAGGCTCAAACTTTACCTGTACAATGACCACTTGTATACCTAATTCTGAATTGTACCCCACATTTTAAAAATAAAATAAATTTTTTTAAAATTCAATTTTGTTTAATATTATGATAGCCAGGCTGTTGTCTTGTCTTTTAATTACTATTTACATGGAATATCTTTTTCCATCCTTTCACCTTCAACCTATCTGTGCCTTTGAATTTAGAGTAAGTCTCTTATAGACAACATATAGTTGGCTCATTTATATATATATATATATATATATATATATATATATAGCCAGTCCAATTTTTGATTGGAGAGTTAAATCAATTTATACTTAAAGTAATTCCTAATAATGAAGGACTTGTCTCTGTCATTTTGCGCTTTGTTTTCTATATGCCTTACAGCTTTTCATCCCCTATTTCTTGCATTACTCTTTTCTTTTGTGTTTAGTTGATTTTTGTAAGGAAACTTTAAATTCTTTTCCCAGTTCCTTTTGTGTTTTCTTGTGGTTACCATTTTTGCAAATCATATCCTAAAGTGATAACATTTGACTTTAGTAGTGTGGTAACTCTGAATATCAGATTATTTCCTTTCCCCAGGGTTTCTGGTTTGAGTTTTTGTATTTTATTGTTGTATACAGTCTTTGTGCCAAGCATCCGCCTGGAGTATAAACTTTAGGTCTTCTCAGATATTTTCTGAGCCTGTACCTTTTATTGGGCATTCACAGTAATTGTCTAATTACCTCCATATATGTGGTTGCTTTTGAATGTCTTAGTCTTCGATGTCTGGCTGCCGACGGAGAAAAACATAAAAATGAAGGGAGGAAAAAGATACTGGCCCTTTAAATTAGGATGCGATGCCCTCCAAAGGGTGAGGGGCTTGCAACAGTGGTGGGCGGGGCCACCACCATGACCACGTCCTCTCCATCTGAGAAGCGGTGGTGGCCTTAAGAGCACAGATCCCCAATATTTGGAGTGCAGAATCCTCTTTTAGCTCCTTGGCCTCCAGCGCTGCATGCAGGGGCTTCTGGAGAAGTGTACAGCTGCGTGTCCTAGACCAAGGGCCGGGGGATGGGCACCTGCTTCTTTGCCAAGAGCTGAAATGGACCAAAATGAAAGGCAATTTATCCTCCAAGCCTTTTCCCTGGAAGTCTTCTCTAGACTAAAGAATTCCAAAATCCTGCAAATGCAGTTGATGGACGTCTGGTGCTTCCAACTCTGCCATCTTCTCAGATTTCTCTATCCTGTCTCCTTTCCAGGATATTCAGTGGGGTTGCTTTAGTTGATACATAACACTAAAATTGTTTGCTCATGCATTTGCTTCTGGAATAGAATCAGGAGACCAAATTGCCGTGCCCTCCTTTGTTCTTACTAAAAGACTTATGATTTTCATTTGAATATCTTTGTAGCCAACTGAAAACCTATAATCCTCAAACCTGCTTGCAGCTAAGACAGTTCTGATCAATGAGAACACCTGAGCTACTGGTGGTTTTTAAATAAATTTCTATTTCCAGAGATAGGGATGGCTTCCTTCTTCATAACTGGAATTCTGATGAGAGGTTAGACGTGGAGTATTCACTTTGAGCCCTGTGGCAACTATGAAAATAAAAGCCATATGCAAAGAATGATGAAACAAGAGGGTGAAAAGGAAGCTGTGTTGCTGTCATGGAGCTCTGTGCTGTGCTAGGCGATGTACTCTGGATTTTTAAAAAATACAATAAAATATCAACTTTTTTGGTGATGCCAATGTTTCTATTTTTTTTAAATCACAAAATGCAGAGAAAATAATAATGTTTAAAACTTGCAAAGAAAATGGAAATCCATGGACAAAGTTGACTTTAAAACGCTGTCTGTGCTCAGGTAGAGGTATGGGGGGGGATCATTATCTTGCCACACTTGTAACACATTGGCCAATCAGGACTGCAGTATATAGCACACCTGTTGGAGATCAGTGCTAAGACTACTTCTTCTGGAAGCTGAACACAATTTCTTACTAATAGAGTTTCCTTAGCTAATTAGTTTATTGAAAGCAACACTATGCATTATTTATCTTGTTTCTTGATTCCCTAATATAGTAGTTACTCGATAAATATGTATTGAATAAATGAAAGGAAAGAAAAAATTCTCAGTGTCCAGAACTATGGTTTCCTCATATTACTGAATCATGTTCATTTCTGACCCAAAGACTTTACTCATTTTCTTTTTGCCTGGAAAAACTTTTGACTCCTTTACATGTAGCCAAATCCTACCCGTTATTTAAAGTTTTTCTCAAGTCTTGCCTCTTCCATGAAATTCTTCTGATCTTTTTGGCTCAGACCATACCAACTTATTCCCTTTTCTGTACTTCTCTAACTCTTGTTGAAAGAAAGGCTTCCTGCTGGTTTCATATCACTGGGGATTCTGCAAGTAATTGATCAGCTTTTCCATGTTAATATATGCTAACCATATTTGTACTGAAAAAATCTTGTGCCCTAGATATTCTTTTCCTAATAATATACAGCATTTCATACTATGAAAATATAAACAATTGATGACAAAAATAAATAAGAAAAAAATTAATCAAATAGATACAACTAAACAATATAAACACTACATTTTAAATGTTCCCTTTAGGAAACTATTCTGCCTGAGATAGATCAGCTGCAGTTTTAAAAAATATAAATCTAGTAAGGTTTAGCTGAACACACCAAATTGGTTAGAATCTCCCTAAAGTAAGCACTAATATTTCTTTAGGGCTCCAAAGCTCTTAGAACTTCATTCAAAAATACTATCATCTGCCCCCAAATTTTTATTGAAGGTTTGATGTGCAGGTAGGCTTCTAAAAGGTCTTTGGTTGCTTAACTAGGATTGGGATACTTTCCACAAGGTTTTTGTTTTCTTGAACTATTATCTGTTGTCTGATTCAACAACTTTAAATGTGGAGAAAAGTTCTCATTCCTGGAAATATTTAGGTGTCCTAGATCAGTACTTACAGTATCTCACTGACCTCTAATTTCTTTCCATTAGAATGCTTCTTGACACAAGTTATTCTTTGCTGACACTGAAACTTCTTACTTTGATTTCTCACTTCTCCTGTTTTTCAGTATTTTGTCAAAATTTTTCTTGGTTATGTTTGATTGTACATTCACACCATCATAAGTTATTGCACATTGTGCACATACGTTTAGTAAATTAGACACTGATTAAACAGTCTGGTGTGTCATCTTTCTGCTGCTTTCTTTGAGTCGGCTTTGGAAAATTACTCAGGCCACAGTTAGAGTCCACCCCAAGGAACCCTGTTATCTAACATAGCAAGCAACTTTTTTGTTTATGTCTAAATGGGTCCCACAATATTTTATGTCTAAATGGGTCCTACAATCTTTTACAACATGATGTGTGTAATGTTTCTATAATTTACAGCCTTAATATTATTGTTTTTATTCTCTGATGTAGTATGTAGGTAATCTCTTTAAAATCTCTACCGATAAATATAATAAAGTATAGAATTGGTGGAAATGGCAAAAAGGCAAATACTGAAAAAATGCACAATTGACTTAGAGCCAAGTCTCCACTCCACCTCTTACAATTTGTGTAACTTTAGGCAATAAATGAGTCATTCTGAACCTTAGCTTTTTCATCTGTAAAATAAAGATGATTCTAAACTTACCTTTTACACATGGTGGTTGTAAAAATCACATACTATATTCAAAGAGCTTTGTACACTGAACTATTATTAAATAGTTCATTTAATTTAAATACATTAAAATGTAGCTATACTTCTTTTCTATCCGGTATCTACACATGGACCCTCATTTTCTCTGTGAAAGAGATTAATATTTTAAAATATTTTTGGAGTAGTTTGATATTTTGCGTTTCATTAATATTCTTCATCATTTGGTTAATTTATCTCTTGACTATTTCTGGGTTGGCTTACTCCCAGTTTGCTACCAAATTGGAATATTTCTCTTCTTCTATTCTCTCCACTCAGTGAAGAAAGAATTACCTACCTGCCTTCCTTTAAGTAGTTTTACTGCTGGGACTTTTGCCTTTACTTTTTAAGTTCTTGTATTCCTTGAATAACAAGGCAGACTGGTAGATGTTATAAATTTGTTGAGCACTTAAGCACTCATGGCTTATAAACGGACTCTATTTTGGGTTGTACTGTTTGCCTACCTTTTTGGTGTTCATATCTGATGGTTTCAGTCTTGAAGAAGCATTTCCATTAAAGTATCTTCAAAACTGAGTGGTCACTTATCATTGGCTACAGTCAGTCCATTTCCTTGTAAAATTTGTCCCTGATTGATGAGGGTGGTTGTTTTTTTTAAAGTTCAGTTCACGGTATTATTGAAATCCTTTCAAAGGAAGGTCATCAGGCCTATTTACCAGGTGATACTGCCACATGCATTCAACTTGCAACTGCCTTTGAATTCAGAGCCATCAGGCTCTCTGCAGGTATGGCTTTTGGTAGGTTATAAAATGCTTAAACAGATGGGACATTGTTATTAACATGGCTAATATATTTTCATTGTATTAGGGTTGAAAGTGATTTTCCAGATAATGGTTTAGACAAATGTTTGTAGAATCTGTCTGGTTAATCTACCAAAAATGCAGCCTAGTTTTCAGGAGCAATTCTACTTTTATTGAATGTTTTTGATTAAATATTTAATTCTTGTGCATTTCTTTCCACATTGTTGAAGACCCTTTGTAGTTTCTTTTTGGAGTTATTGTCCCTACATTGTTTAACTTAATATTGACCTCCAGAAACCCATAATAAGTTAAATAGCCACATGATTTATTGCACACTAAGTGATTTATATAGCTAAAAAATAATCTCAACAAAGGTCTTTTTATATTTCCACAGGTCTCATGGTGTGAAAGCCAAAGAGTTGCTTGATAATTATTGAAGGAAATGCTGTAGCAGAAGCCCAAGGACCAGATGAATTTTTTCCTTCTCAACCTAAGAATTAGCCACAGAATAGTCATGGTATCTATTTATTCAACCAGCAGATTGAATGTCTTCTTGATAGCAGTCACTATGCTAGGCACTGGGGACACACAAAGTAAAAGGAGACAATTCATGAAGACAAGAAATGGCTGACATTTTAAAAGTACAATTTCAACTTGATGTAATTAGGGTTAGAGTGAGGACATAATGAGGATAAGCTGTGTGAGCTAGATACGTTACTCATTCTGTCTCAGTCTCAATTTTCCTATTAAGATGGGGGATATTAGCAGTACACCTTCAGAGTTGTTGGAAAAGGCAAATAAGGTATGGCTGCCTGGTACAAATGAAAGTTCTATAGAGCAAATTACAAACAATAAACAAGCAAACTACAGCAAATAAAATAAAAATTAAAGTTTGAAATAACTTGGAGTTTATGATATTTATATACCGTCTATGCCCTTCCCAAACTTCTCAACTGATAAATAGCTTAGCACCTATTTAAGCGCTGATTTTTATTATTTCTCAGCCTCTTTGAGTCTCTAAAATTAAGTTCCTGTCTATTTTTATTAACTGCTGTGAGAAATTTGGAAGCTGTGATAGTTGCTGTTGGTTTGAGAGACTTCTTATCTAGGCATTTTCTTCAATCTTTGGTTTCTTAACTCAGTTATAAAACCTATGTCGCCAACACCAATACTCTCTAACAACAAATAAAAAGAAACCCATCAAAATAGTTGTATTTGTTTCCTACTGCTGTTGAAATAAGTAACCACAAGTTTAGAGGCTCAAACCAGCACCAATTCATTTGCATCCTGTTCAGAGGTCAGAAGTCTACAGTAAGTCAGCAGGGATGTGTTCCTTCTGGAGGTTTTAGACAAGAATCCATTTCCTTGTCTTTTCCAGGTTCTAGAGACTTCCCATGGCCTTCTATGCCTCGAACCTCTACCTCTCTTGTCACATAGCCTTCTCTGACTCTGACCCTCCTGCCTCCTATTGTTAGAACCCATGTGATCACATCTACTAAAATTTTATTTTGTTTTTACCTTGAACAGTCACATATTCACAGGTTCCAGGAATGAGTACATGGACATCTTTGGAAGGCTATTACTTTGCCTACCAGAAATTAGCATAGGGAGATGAAAAGAAATCTGAAACGTGTTTCTTTTTCGGGAATTAGTTAGGGTGGCATGAACAGACCAAGTGCAGGCAATGAAGAAACTTTACACTATTTTTCAACAAATATGATCAAGTTCCATTAGGACTAATTGAAGAACAAACCAAACAACATTAGTAGAAAGTATGAATTGCAGAATTTCACTTATAAATGTAATATTTTGGCATTGAGTGTGAAAAAATAACTAGCACTAAGCTAGCTGGAAGTGGCCTAAAAGGCATTGTTGATAAATTTTTTTCAGGGACAGGAAAAGTAAGAAATTAGCATATGGTTTCAACATGAAGTAATAATAATCTGGTTTTTTTTTTTTTAATGTAATAGACCACAGAGAAGTTTCTTGGATATTATTTTCTTTGTAATACTCGTGACACCCTTATAAGGTAAATGGAGAACATCTTTTGAACTCTGTGTTACTGATGAAGCATGAAGCTCAGAGATACTAAATAACCAGCTCAGAGTTATAGGCTAGATTGCTCACTGAGGGTCTTAGGGGAAAGGTCAAGTCTGTGATGTCTAATGCAGAGGGTACCTGCAATCCATTTGATCCCATAAGCAGCTGAAAATTTCTCCATCAAGGCTTGATTAAACTATAATATTCCATTTCTTTATTCATTTTAAATTTTAGATTCAGGGGGTGCAGTTTTGTTACATGGGTTTATTATGTGATGGTAGGTTTGGGCTTTTATGGTACCCATCACCCAAATAGTAAACATGGTGCCTAGTGGTAGGTTTTTTTTTACTCTTGCCCCCCCTCCATCCCTCCTCCCTTTAGAAGTCCCCAGTGTTTGATGTTCCTCTCATTATATATTATGGCATTCTGATGGTCAGACCCAAAGACCACAGAAAAGTCTCCACATTCACGAATGGCGCCCTCTTTCTTATTTTCTTATTTCCAATAGCACCTTTAATGTAATTTATCACAGCACAGAGGTGAGCTACAATTGTGTGAAATATTGCAATCTTTATTTCACCCTCTGTCCCTACTATAGAAAAACTAACGATTGTCTTTTATTTTCTGAACCATTTCTAATAAAGGACTGAGTATTTTTTATTGCTTTCAGAGATGACCTACCTGCAGCAGCTCTGATAAATTATTAATTTCTATTTTAAATAACAAAGGACTTGCAGCCATGTAGCATTGAAGCTTGCTTAACAGAAGCTCTGCACGGGAGATGTGGCAACTTTGCAAATCACACCTGTGAATAGGTGGAGCTGCCCTCATGAGTCTCCATGTAGGCTCACAGTATCTGTCTCAGGCCTGCCAGTTGACTCCCTGTAGGGCTCACACTTCAGCCTCCATGGGGGATGGATGCCTATATTTTAGGGCTGTCACCCCATCAAATGCTGAATATGGTTTTGCGGGTCTTAGAGAGCCAGTGCTTTAAGACAGTTCAGGACAAGCACACTCTTAACAATTGGTGTGAAATCTGGCCTCAGCTTCATCCCATCTGGAGGATAACAACTTCTCTCTTTGAACTACTTCCAAAGGATCCTAAAATACGATTCAATTATTACAAATTTATTTGCTAGATGTAGGCGATTACCACCCAGCTATTTTCCTGGAGTGAAATAAAATCTTAATTTTATGTAAAAGTAAGAGGTACCGTTTGTTTGCAGATATGGCAAAAACAACAAAAACGTATCAGAGGGTTCCCCGGGCTCTCCAGCTTTGCAGAGCCCTTAATTTGAAGTTGTGCCTCAGGAAAATGAACAGTATGTCACGGGTCTTCAGTTTCACTCACACATAGCCCACCTGCACATAGCTAAAGCATCTTCTGAATTGATTTACTTAGCTAACTTCACATGTTTCCATCAGTCAGACCATAAGTAGCTTTTAAGTGAACTGAATAATGTAGAGACAATTTCAATTTGGCCTCTGTGTGAATTACCCCTGGATCTTTCCGGTGCAATTAACGGAGTGCAACCACAGGGAGACCCCAGTGTACAACCACCCCTGCACACACCTTACCCTCCATTCTGTCTACAGACATGATGCTTTCTTCTTCCCCAATACGGCATGGGCAGCTACTTTGAGATATTATTTTTTTCTTTAATAAATCTCTTGGTGTACATTATGGATTAGGGAAGAAAGGTCAACAAAAGAAAACAGCAAACACTCTGGCATTTGGAGTTTCCAGTTCCAAAAATCCTTCATTTTATTGTTTTTTGTATCAATCGCTCGTCACGTGGGGACCAGTTCATGGTATGGGTCATTATTTTCCAAATTGAATTGCTTAGCTATACTTTCCTTTGTGGGTAAAGAAAACCAAGCTCACCCCGCTTTTAAGAGCGCTAATCTGAACTCCATTTTTCTCCTTTTTGAATACTGTGCACTGGGATTAATAAAATATTGTACGTATCTGATAAAAAGCTTCAGTTTAATTAGGCTCTTCTGATCCTGTAGCATCTCCGATTTAAAGAAAACACTTAGACTCATTTATTTCACTTGCAAACTTTCATTTCACTGACTTCTGCTGAATAGCAATTTCTGTAGAAACGTTGCGAATTGGTTTCTTGATCACTTGAAGATCTGGGTCTGAAATGCTCCTCCTCCCGTCCCCCTCCCATATCAAGGGCGAGTGACCTTGTTTCAAGTTGAATTTGGTTCTTTGCTTTGAGGTTCATGTTCCCACCGTCTTGTATGCTCCTGTTACTGTTGTCTGTTCTTATTGGTGTTGACAGAGTCGTCTCTAGGATAAAGCAACCAAAGCAATCGCCCCAGGCCTAAAGCACTGGGCACCTTCATGTTTTTGTCACTAGGCTTCAGGACACGAAGTTGGGGTGGGGGTGGGCAGGCAGGGTGGAGAGAGAAAGCTTTCGATAAAGGCTCCTACAAAGAACCAGAGCTCATGTTTTAAAACAAGTAATTAATCTCCCTTTCTAATACACAGCACGTGCCCCTATATATATATATATATAAAACACAATTTCATTCATGCATCTATACATTCTCTGTATCAGTTTTGATTTCAAGCAATGGACATCAACTCCAATAGACATCAACTCTGACTATCTTTAGCTAAAACGAAACGGACTGAGCCATTGTGGAGCTCACAGTCTTCATGGGAGGCCAAGTGTAGAGAAATTAGAAGAACTGGAAATGCCTGAGGACTGGGCCTTGGGAACCCTTTCACAAGGGATGCTGCAGAATGTATGTGCCATGGCTGAGACACCTATGAGGGCAGCTTTCCGTGCAGGGCCCAGAAGCAAGAGGTGAGAGAACACAGTGACTGCTAGCTCAAACAGAGTCTGTGTTAATCAGGACATGACACCTCATCTGGGAAGAAGCAGCCCCATAGGTCCCAGCCTTGGCAAGCAGATCCCAGCTGAACTTTAGTCCCATTCATGAATAGGGCACAACCCACATTATGCTTCCTGTTATTCTGCAAATTGGAAGGTGGGTACTACACAGTTAGGCATCCCCCAAAAGGGAAAAGGGGGACAGGGTGATTAGAAAAGATTTTATTTTATTTGTATGTATTTATTTTGAGTCAGGGTCTCTTTCACTCTGTCGCTCAGGCTGGAATGCAGTGGCAAGATCAAAGCTCACCATAGCCTCTACCTCCTAGATTCAGGTAAACCTTCCATTTCAGCCTCCTGAGTAGCTGGGACTGTAGGTGCATACCACCATGCCCAGCTAGTTTTTAAATTTTTGATTGAGATGAGGCTTTGCTGTGTTGCCCAGGCTGGTCTTGAACTCCTGGTCACAACCAATCCTCCTGTCTCAGCCTCCCAAAGTGCTGGGAGTACAGGCATGAGCCAACACACCTGGCAAAAAAAAAAAAAAATTATATATTGGAAGCATATTGAGAATGATCCACTGCATGCCCAGGAAACTAAAGATGCCCTTTGTTGCTTATTTATGCTCCCTTATTAAAAAATGAAAACATTTCGGGAGGGGTGAGGCTGAGGACCAAAAGAAAATCCCCACTTTATGATCTGTATTGGCTCCAATTGCTGTAAGTTCAGCTTCTGTAGACTTTTGTAAGCTCTTGTATAAGTGATATTATAGAAAAAGGATAAAACTTGTCAGTGTTTACAACTAGAAAAACATTTTTTTCTATAGTGAGCCTAGCATTGTTAGGGAGTGATAATTATATGCACTATACAGTGTAGAGAATGTGATGTTTAATAACATGAAAGCTGAGACCAAATTTTGATTTTGCTAAAATAACCACATGTCTAGATTAGTATGTTATTGACACAACTAGAATAAAGTAGCAAAAATCCTTTAAAATTTTATTTTGTGTGTTGGTAGTGATTCAGTAGCTTTCTGATTAAGTATAGATACACATACTTTTCATTTCTGCTCCTTCCCAAAACCTCATTAAAGTAAAAGTAAAATAAAATAAAATAAAATATATAGTAAACACACACACATGAATGCAAGAGAGGACTGCAGTGGAGACCATTTGCAGTAATAGAAAGTGGATGGAGAAGTTAGCAGAGCCTAGAAGGCTGCATCAGAGTGCTGACTGGACAGAAGAGCCTGGAGAACTGTGTTTAATTCTCTTCCCAGCAGCCCAGTCAGCATCTGAACATGGGTGTCACACAAAGCTGGGAAAGATGCGAGGCTGCAACCCAGAAGGTGATGCTGACACTCCTTAGATACAGTGAGGTGAGATCTCTGCCCCTGTGCATGTAGCCAGGGAGCTCAGTCCTCCCACGTCTGCCAGGAGACGGCAGGTTTACTCTGACTCAGGACAAGAGTCTCTGGGCTCAGGGACAGGAAGTAGAGCAGAAGATGAGCCAAAGTGAACACAGAGGGTTGAGGAAGAGTCCACACAGCAAACCATGTAGCCACTAGCCCCTGCTTTTGCTTGGCACACCCAGCTGGCAGGAGAGGAGAGAGTTCTTCAGTGGGAAATGTCAAGCCTGGGGGTGGGGTTCCAAACATGCAACGAAAGGGTCACCAATCGGTCACCATCAGGGAGAAGACCCTCAGCTGGAAGGCTCCATCCACCTGCTCATTCATAGCTTCCATCCAGGCTTTTGATGCCTTAATTAAGAAAACGAATGGACAACAAAAAGTATTGGTTATGGAGGAAAGCCTCACCCAAAATAAAAGCACCAAAGAACAACAGCAACAACAACAAAAACTCGTAGAAAACAGGAACTGCAGAGAGCACATGAAACCTAAAATTAATGTTGCAATTTATATTATCAGATAAATGAGAAATCATTGCATCAAGTAGTATAAAAAAAGATCTATCAGTTTAGTCAGATACAGTTCTTGAAACTAAAAATATTAAAATGAAATGAAAAAAATTCATTGGAAGAGCTAATTAATAAAACTTAGTTATCCTCATTCACAGCAGAACAAAACAAGATGGAAATGACAATAGGCAGAAAAAGTTAAGAATAGTAGTTGATCGGTCCAGGAGGTCAAAACACTGACCAGAAAAAGTTACATTAAAAAAAAAAAAAAAAAGAGAAAGGAGGAAAGTAGTAAACAAGTAATCAAGAAAAATGTTTAAAACTTAAGCAACACATTTCCAAATAAAAAAAATATTCTGGCAAATGTCCATCTTGATTATTTTTTCAAATCTTCACACTAAGATTTATTATGATGAAACTTTAACTATGACAATAATGAGCAGAGGTAAACATTTTCAAATAACACAATTTGAAAGTTCACATGTGAAAGGAAATAGTTTATGATCAAATTAGACTGTTCAAAAGGAATATTCAAAGAAATCAAAAAAGAAATTGGGCAGTGACTTAAACCTGTAATCTCAGCACTTTGGAAGGCCAAGGTGGAAGGATTGCTTGAGCCCAGGAATTTGAGACCAGCCTGGGCAATGTAGTAAGACCTCATCTCTACAAAACATTAAAAAAAAATTAGCTGGGTATTGTGGAGTGTATCTGTAGTCCCAGCTACTCTGGAGACTGAATTAGAAGATCACGTGAGCCCAAGAAATTGAGACTGCAGTGAGCCGTGAAAGTGCCACTGTACTTAAGCCTGGACAACAGAATGAGACCTTGACTCAACGGTAGAGAGCGAGAGAGAGAGAGAGAGAGAGAGAGAGAGACTCTGGATCCTGCAAAATCAGAAGAGGATATTACACAAAATGAAAACTAGAGACCAATATCTCTAATGAACACAGATGCAAAAATCCTCAACAAAATACCAGCCACAACATATAAAAATAATTATGCAATGCAATTATGTGGAAATTTCCCCAGATATTCAAGGCTGGTTTAAAATGTGACAATCAATTAATGTAATCCATCACATCAACAGGTTAAAGAAGAAAAATTATATGATCATATCAATAGATGCAGAAAAACATATGACAATATCTAACACCAATTATGATTTAAAACAAAACAAAAATTTCAGCAAATTAGGTATGGGGGAGGCTTCCTTAATCTGATTTAAAGCCTTAACAAAAGCCTACACTAACATTATACATAGTGGTGAGAATTTAGAAGCTTTTAGAAGATCTGTAACAAGGCAATGATGTCCCTATTACCACTTCTATTACAGTATGTCCTAATTTATGCAATAAGACAAAATAAAAGTATACAGATTGTGAAAGAAAAATAAAACTGTCTTTCTTCACAAATAGCATGATTGTCTATGTAGGACATCCCAAAGAATTAACAACAAAAACAAAATTGACAATACTCATTGTCAGAGAGTTTGTGCAGCAACAGAAATTTTTATTCATTGCTGGTAGAAATTCAGCAGGGTGCAGCCACCTTGGAAGATAATTTTGCAGTTTCCTACAAAGCTAAACTTGATACAACCTGGCCATTGTGCCACTAAATATTTTCTCAAAAACCTGTATGCGGTATTTTTACAAAAACCTGCATACAAATGCCTAGAGATTTATTCATAATTGTCAAAAAACTGAAAGCAACTAAAATGTCACTTGAAAGGTGAATTGATAGACTGTGACACATTCATATAACAGAATATTGTTCAGCAATACAAGGAAATGAGCTATCAAAACATAAAAAACTTGGAGGGGCTAGACGTGGTGGCTCATGACTGTACTCCCAGAACTTTGGGAGGAAGCAGAGGGGAAAAGATTGCCTGAACTTAGGGGTTCAGGACCAGACTGGGCAACATAGCAAGACCTTGTATGTACAATACATCAAAAAATTGGCCAGGTGTGGTGGTGTGTAGTCCCAGCTACTTGGAAGGCTGAGGCAGAGGGATCACCTGAGCACAGGAGGTTAAGGCAACAGTAGTACTGAGCGTGTCACCGCCCTCAGCCTGGGTGACAGAATGAGACTTCGACTCCAAAAAAAAAAAAAGAAAAGAAAAGAAAAAGACTTGGGGGAAACATGAGTGCATATAGTTTAGTGAAAGAAATCAGGCTGAAAGGGCTACCTAGGGTGTTAATTCTAATACATGATGTCTGGAAAAGACAAAACTATATAGTAAAAACATCTTACCATAGACAAAGTAAAACAAAGTCAGAAGTTGGGAGAAGGTAAGAGGTATGAGCTGAAACATTTTATGGACCCTAATGATTGAAAATTCTCCCACGTACAGAATAAGCTCACCCTGTTTTCAAGATCCCCCAAATCTTATCTCGTTATGGTGTAAAACTTAGGCTCAAGCTCAGAATAGTTCATCATCTAAATTTGGGTTTGAGGTGGGATGGATAGATGAGGCTTTTCAGAAAAAAATTTCTCAGCCACAGCGTTTTGAGAATGGTTTCCTTTGATCTCAAGGCTTGTGAACCCAGAAACCTGCTGCTTGACTCCCCCTCCTGCCCACTACACCTCTTCTACATAACACCATGTGACTGGATAACTGCAGTTCAAAAACTAGGCCAATGGAAGGTCCATAGAAGTCACTGGTCAATAACAATTATAAAATTGAATCCCACACCTGTTTTCCAGTACTTGATTAGGGCTCAATTTTACCTTCTGCAAGTGTCTCTCCATATCTCCTCCTTTTCTTTCAAAAAGGCCTGTGTTTGCAGCTTAATGGTTTCCTCAGTCTGCTTCCAGCTCATAAATGCTTGGGAGCCCAGACACCTCTTTTCAAGGTAAATGATTTCTGTCCAATTCAGTCAAAGCTGAGATGCATCCACGATGATAACTCTCTTAAAAGCCTTATGAGTTTCTTATGAGTTCTCATTGTAGTTGATTCCATTAGACAAAGCTACACCCACAAAACTCTGAGACAAGCTTCACTCTGCTTTGGGCTGAGTATATATAAAGGTCTTTTGGACAAAGCCTTTAATTCTTAAAGCCCTTTATCTGGATGAGATGGTCTCTGAGATACAATTTCCAATCCCTTTGAGGTCACCACAAGGAGTCTTACGGCTGCTTTTGATATGACCTTTACCCTGAGGCCATATTTTATTGGCAGAGTCCCGGCTTTGATCCTTGCCCTGAGACTATTTATTACTTTAATAGTCTTTTGCAGAAAAAGTTGAGATGTAAATGTTAATTTTCAACCCATCGTTTGCTGTTCCTTTATATTTCTTTTAAATTTTGCTTAAAGATGAAGCAGCCTCTTTTTTGCTCATCTTGCTCCTCGCCTACATTATCATAAGCAGCTAAACGAACTCCGTGGTGCCTTCAACATTCTGCTGAGGAATCTCCTTAGTTGCATCCACATGTTCCTTGGGCACGTTTTCTTTCTTTCACATAATTGCTGGTGGCAGTTTTACTAATGATTCATCCAGTACATAATTCACATCCTCTTATCACCAATCTCCAATAGCAATGTTTTTAGTACCTCTCCAGCCACCAATATGGTCTGAAAAGTGAAAGAATTAGGAAAGCACCACCTAATTCTCAAGCAAACAAATTCTACTTATAGGCTGGGAGTGATGGCTCATACCTGTAATCACTTTGGGAGGTAGAGATGAGAGGATTGCCTGAGCCCAGGGTTTTAAGATCAGCCTGGGCAACTTGGCAAGACCTCATCTCCATGGTCAGTCAAAAAATTAGCTGGGAGTGGTGGTGTGCACTTGTAGTCCCAGCTAATTGGAAGGCTAAAGTGGAAGAATCGCTTGAGTCCAGCAGGTTGAGGCTGCGGTGGCCGTGAGTGTGCCACAGCACTCCAGCCTGGGCTACAGAGTGAGACTCTAACTCTAAAAAAAAAAAAAAAAAAAAAGAATTTCAATGATTGGTCACACAATAAATGTTCTGGTTTTAAAAAATAAAGTTTTAAAAAAGCACCACTTATTTTAGGTTTCGGTTATAGCAGCACCTGACTTTGAGGTGGCATTTTTATTTTCTATTTGTTTGCTGCTGCATGGCAAACCACCCAACACCAAATGGCTTAAACACACAGTCATTTTATTTGCTCCAAGTTCTTCAGGAAAGAATAACCTCAGTTTAGCGGTTATGCTGATAGTCTTGTTCATAGGTGCTTACATGTCTGCATTTCACTGAGGCATCTGTAGGGTTGACTCAGGCAGGATGATGAAAGACTTCTCTCTCTCCATCTGCTTTCTTCCTCTCCAGTGATCTCTGCACATGACCTTTCCTTCTTACATAACAACTCGGGCATCCCAGGAGTGAAGAAGCAGATACTACCAGCTTTCCTTGGGTCTTAGGCCTGCAGCTGGTACAACGTCACTTCTGTCACATTCCTTTGGTTTCAGTGAGTCATAAGCCAGGGACAGCCTGGGTTTAAAGGGAGGGCACCATACAAGGGCATGAATACCAGGAAACTTGCTCAACTGGGGATCACCCATGTTACAGACTACCACATACCATGTTGAATCCAACAGCATATCTGGAGACACTCATGGCCTGTGTTCTTGAACCCCTCCAATCCATTCTTTTCCCAGTAGCCAGATAATCTTTTAAAGGTACAAATTTGGCAGGCGCCATGGCTCACTCCTCTAAACCCAACAGTTTGGAAGGCCGAGATGGGAAGATTGCTTGAGCCCAGTAATTCAAGACCAGCCTAGGCAACATATTGAGAACTGTCTCTACACAAATTAAAAAAAAAAAAAATTAGCTGGGTGTGGTGGGCAGCACATGCCCCTAGTCCCAGCTACTATGGAGGCTGGGGTGGGGATTGCTTGAGCCCAGGAGTTTGAGACTGCAGAGAGCCGTGATCATGCCACGGCACTGAAAGAGTAAGACCCTGACTCAAAAAGGTAGAAATAAATAAAAATTAAAAATAAAATAAAAAGTACAAATGAGATAATGTAACTTCTCTGCTTAGAATTCCTCAGTGTCTTTCTATCACATTTTAAAATGTCTGGCAAGATCCTACATGTCTCCCCTGCCTCCCATCCTGACTTGTCTCATGACTCCCTAGGCTCAAGCCATGCTGGCCTCCTCTCATGTGCTTGAAAGTACCTGATGCATTCTTGCTTTCAAGTGTTTGCATTTGCCATTCTCTCTCCTTGGACTGCTCCTCTCCCAGATATTTATTTATTTATTTATTTATTTATTTTTAAGTTGGAGTCCCACTCGATCGCCCAGACTGGAGTGCAGTGGCCGCTCCGGGCCACCGCAGCTTCGACCTGCTGGGCTCCGGCGATCCTTCCGCCTCAGCCTTCCAAGTAGCTGGAACTACAGGCGCGCGCTACCATGCCCAGCTAATTTTTTAGATTTATTGTAGAGATGAGGTTTCGCCTGCCCAGGTGGGTCTCGAACCCGCGGGCTCAGGCAATCCACTCACCTCAGCCTCCCAAGGCGCGGGATTACAGGCTGAGCTACCGAGCTCAGATGGCTGAGCCCTTGTCACTCAAATCTCAGCTTCAATACTCCCTCCTGGAGAGACCTCCTTTTTCACCAATCAAAAGTATTCCTTCCCACTCCCTCATCACATAGTAAATCATATGACTTAATATTTCCTGATATTTTTCAGCTTATTTTTATTGGATTTCTATTTACATCTGCTCACTAAAATGTAAGATTCAGCAGGGCGCAGTGGCTCATGCCTGTAATCCCAGCACTTTGGGAGGAGAGGGTGAGAGGATTGCCTGAGCTCAGGGGTTTGAGAACATCCTGGGAAACACAATGAGACTTCATCTCTACAATAACTTAAAAACTTAGCCAGGCATAGTGGTACACCCCTGTGGTTTCAGCTACTTAGAAGGCTGAGGCAGAAGGATCACTTGAGCCTGGCATGTGCCCTGCACTTCAGCCTGGGTGACAGAGTGAGACCCCAACTCAACCCACCCCCCCAAAAAAAATGTAAGATTCATGAAGTGGGGACACTGCTTTCCATGGAGCATGCAGAGCCTAATCCAGTGTCTGTTATGTAGTGGGCCATACATATTTGTGTATGAACCATTTGTGGTATTCTTACCACTATTGCTATGGGTATTGATTTAATAACAACAATTACAATTATAACAGAAACTCATGTAGAAGCAAAAACTAAATGTGTCCATTAGAGATGAGTTCCTGGCTTGATTGTAGGCCCCATGTGGCCCCACCAAAGTGGTGGGAAGTGGGATACATTTCAGAGGGTTCCATCACCCTCTCCCTTGGCCTACAGCTATATGAGATTTCCACATCAGTGGAATTAACTATTCTTAGTCCCAGTCTCCCACTTATCTCACAAGGATGTTGGGAAAATTAAAGATAAATTCCTAAAGAGCACTTAACAGAGGATGCACTCAATGTAAGGTAGCTTTTATTATTAAGAACAGAGGGAAAGAAGCTCTGTCATGGAAGAGATCCTTCCATTTCATTCATTATTCTTACTTCCATAATGAAGCATTTGACTGTGAAAACTATCTATAGAATGCATTTTTTCTAATTCCTTACTAGACACATTGATGTGCTTTTATTTATTTACATAGAGATTCTCATTATAAAATATTCAATAACAAAGAGAACAACAATACTATACTAGTGTTGTCTATAGCAAAACTTCACTTCTTATTAAAACGGATGCTGAATTTGTTATCAGAATTATAGTCCAGTTGCTGGTAGGTTAAACTAGATTGACAAAGTTGGGACACTTCCATTTCCTTATAAATACCAAGTGACACTATCCTGCTCTCTTGTAAATTGAAGGGAAGTGCTAGTGTGTTGGGATCATTTCTCAGCTCTGTCTTTTTTCTGCCTTTGTGAAGTCTGCCCACAGAGCCACACATTCATTTTCACGGGTAGCAAGATCTCAGTGCTTCCTCCCTGCAATTCCCCATGCCAAGCACTTTATATAACATTCAATCCTCACAAAAATGCCACAAGGCAGGTATCACAACAGGGGTCGGCATGCTTTTTTCTGTAAGGTGCTGCCGATTACATATCTCAGGCTCTGTGGGCCATACAATCTCTACTGTAACTTTCAATTACTGCAACACGAATGCATCATCAAAGCAAACAAAGACAGTACAAGCAAGTGGGCATGGCCATGTTCCAATAAAACTTTATTTACTCACTGGGAAATTTAAATTTCATACAATGTTTACATGTCATGAAACATTATTCTTCCTTTTTTTTTTAACAATTAAAAATATAAGCTCGACTCAGTGGCTCAGCCTGTAATCTCAGCACTTTGAGAGGCCGAGGCGAGAGGATTGCCTGAGTCAGTGGGTTTGAGATCAGCCTGGGCAGCATGGTGAGACCTCGTCTCTACAATAAGTCCAAAATTAGCCAGGTGTGGTAGCGCGCCTGTTGTTCCAGCTATTTGGAAGTCTGAGGTGGAAGGATTGCCAGAGCTCAGCAGGTCAACGCTGGGGTGGCCGTGAGCATGACACTGCACTCCAGCCTGGGCAATGGAGTGAGATTCCAACTCTCTCTCTCTATATATATATATAATTCTTAGCTTATAGGTAGTACCATAAGAGTTGGCAGGTCAGATTCAGCCCATTGGCCATCGTATGCTGACCCCTGTAGTATACAGTCTAGGGAGAGGACTGAGGTTCAGAGAAGACACAAGACTGTTCCAAAGTGATGGCCCTGCTGACTGAGGGAGCCAGGAATCTAAAGTAAGTACCTCTGATTCTTAACCTTTGCAGTCAGATGAGTTATCATAAGTCTCATTTTAAACTTCAATCTTAGACCCTAGTTTCACTGAACTAAGAGTTCAGGTCAGTTTTATTTAGCCTGGAAACCTAATCACTATCCTCAACACTATTTATATGGAAAAAAAAAAAATGCTCCCATTTCTAATTAACATCCTCACTTTGGGATTATTTCTTCTCCTGGAAACTATCTATATACACATACGAGCTCAAGTGTGAAAGCAAATGTTTCTTCCCTTTACAAGCATTTCAACTATAGTGTTACAGCTTAGTCAATGCTGATAAATTTGTACCAGTGTGCAGATGGCTGCATCTTCAGCTAAAACTCAGTTTCTCCTGTGAGGTATCCACAGTGCCAACAGCTCCAGCCTCTCACCCAGACCTCTCAGCTGGGGATAAATAAAGGTTAGCTCACGAGCTAGACAAGAGGCCACAGTCACAGATTCCTTCTGGATGATTCAGGATGATCATAATCGTAGTACAGAGCTCTGTTTTGCCTCCTGTTAGTATAACTATAACTACATAGCTGACTGAACATCTGGGACAGTACAGGATAAAAAATGATTTTCCCGACCCTGAAAAAACAAGTAATGTGTCCTACACATGCTCATGTTTCTGTCTCCTCCCCCTGTGTCTTCTCCGCCTCACAGCCCACCCCCCCCAACCCAATCTTTTTTCTCTAGGGGAGATTTGGGTCCAGTCTGTTTGATGAGGGCATACTCATTACCGTGAACCCTAAAAATCTAACCTATTTTAATTCAAAAGAGAGCAGTGTCCCAGATCTTCCATTATTTTTCAACAAGGACAAAATACCACTAGACTATTGAGGGCCCCTAAACACGGCTAATTTATTGCTCAGAAATAGTGGATTGAATGTGTTCCCTAGGAAAGCATTCTTCAAAACCAAATATCAGGCACTACCATGCAGGAATCAGACTGTAAATGATTAAAAATACGATGGATCACTGGTCAGTTGTTTAGTCTGTCTAGAATCATTATGCTTGGAAGAGAAGTTAAGAAGCTAGGAAAGGAAACCCTTTGAGGTCTGTTCTGTACAAAAAAAGGAGGGGATTAAAAAGAAAGCCAAGTCCTCTTCTCCCGACATCACTGACAATGTGTGCATACACACACAGAGACAAACGCACACACAGCCATATCTTGCTCAAATAGCCCCAGGATAAAGGTTAAGCATCATAAGGGGAAGATTTAAAAATGCAAGTTTGGTCAATGATTTAAATCAGGGGAGGAAGAAGTCAAAGCAAATGAGCATTATTTAATCCTATAAATTCACTGTCCTATGATGTACATCAAGATGTAGGTACAAGGCATTCGTGTGCTTACTGTTATGGCTAGAAGTCTAGGAAAATAAATTCATTCAAGCATGCCAGTCTGTCTGCAAAGACGTCCATTTCGCCTTTTATGGACATCCTGATCAAAGAAGAGTATGCTTTGCTTCTGTCAGGGAAGGAGTTTCAATCAGACTGATGAATAAAAAGCCCAGCTGCCAAAGATGATCCATGGTAGGGCAAAGTTTAGGTGCCCAACTGCCCATTTTTCTATTAAAATGTGTCATTAGTGTTGGCCTGGCCAGTAGAGCGGGGCTATGCAGCACACTAAATGGCTTCTCAATTTAAAAATATCAATTCCAGGAAGAATTATGCAGGATGAAAATATAGAACCTCAGCATCACAAAACAGCAGTTATTCTAGGAGACAAAGGTTTGGTTTTGCAGCCACCCAATAACGGTTTATACCATTTACATATTTGACACCTCTGTGGCTATGCCTGTTTCCCTGGGAACTGTGTCTGATATGATTATCCTGGGATATTTACATCTTTGATCTGATTTAAGGGAGCCAGGGAGGCTAAATTATTTCATTCAAGAGAAGCAACATATATGACATTTTTGATTTCCCAGAATAGCTCTGAGACCTTAGGAAGCTCTGAGAAATTTAGGCAGGATTTGTTTTGTACACTCTCATGTCACCACTGAAAACACTTAGGATAGAAGCATCTGAGACTCCTTCATTCCACATGTTTATGGTGGTAAAGCAGCACTCAGACTCTTAAATCCTAAACTTAGTCTCTTTCTGCTCAAATTCTCCAAATAAGATTTCCAAAAAGGAACACCTGATATTTTGATGATCTTATACAACACACAAGCAAAACAACAGCAACAAAATGATGTCCCACAGAGAAATATGTCCTTCAAGTGCTAATCCTGCCTGCTCCTGCCCTGTCCTATCCAAGTTGTCTTTGGTGTATTCAAATGGCATTGATGCTTCCTTCTGGTATGTGACATATTTTGCTCTGCTTCCTTCGGGTACGTGATATATTGCATCAGAAAAGTCGCAGAAACCTACTTTCTAAATGCACATAAACCTGGATTATCATAAAAACAAAACAAAGAGAGAATAGGAAAGAAAGAAAACAATGCACACTACATTTCTCATCAACTCAAGCCAGAAATTATTTGCTTTTGTCTATTTTGAGACTAATGACTTTAAGCCCTGGTCTCCCAGACAAATGTTTATTGCTTAATTTTCCAAGAATGCTGCATTGTTAGTCTATTGGTACACCACAGTGACCACAGTGACCCCATAGCTTAGTGGCATCAAACAACAAACATTTGTTCTTTTGTAATCTCTTTGGTTCAAGTATTCAGATGTGGTTTAGACAGATGTTTCTGGCCCAGGGTCCCTCATGAGGTTACAGTCATGATGTCACCCAAGGCTGCGTGGTGTCAGGACTTGACCGGGCCTGAAGTGTCTAATTCCAAGAAGGTTTACTCACTACTCGCATGCAGCTCGTAGTTGTGGGAGACTTTGGTTACTTCCCTCATGCACCTCACTGTACTCTGCTCATATGTCCTCTCAATATGGTGGCTGGCTTCCTCCAGAATGACCAATCCAGGAGAGTGAGTCAGAAATCACAATGTCTTTGATGACCTAGTTTTAAAAATCACACAATACTAAGGAAGTCTTTTTTTTTTACTGTTCCATGGGTTATAGAGGTTAGCTCTATTCTGTACAGGATAAAACTCTACAAGGGCATAGAGTCCAAGAGTTGAGGATCATGATGCCCACCTTGGAATTTGACCTCACAACTGTCTTCACTTCAACTTATGCTGTGTCTACATTTGGTGTATTTATTTGATTTGACTCGTTGGACTAGTTGATTCCAATCACGCAATTGTAGGCTCCTTCAAGCACACTATCACTTTCTGTTGCACTGCTTTTCATCATTATTTACATAATAATAGTGCCTACCTTATAATGATAACATTACACAAATTAGAAATCTTTTCACAGGCATTATCTCATTTCGTTACAATTTTCATTTCTTAACTTAAAAAATGTAAATAATGTTAGCATTAAATAGAAGTTGCAAATATAGTAAAAAGAACTCTCTTATCTCTTTACCCAGCTTTCCCTACTGTTTATATCTTACATAACCATAGTACAGTTGTCAACACTAAGAAATTAATATTGGTAGCCAAGCATTGTGGCGTGAGTCTGTAGTTCCAGCTACTTGGAAGGCTGAGGTGGAAGGATTGCCTGAGCCCAGCAGGTTGAGGCTGCAGTGGCCGGGAGTGTGCTACTGCACTCCAGCCTGGGCAATAAGAGTGAGACTCCAACTCAAAAAAAAAAAAAAAGAAATTGACATTAGTACAATAAGATGAACTAAACTATAGTCTTCACTCGGATTTCCCCAGTGTTTCCACTGATGTCCTTGTTTTGTTGCAGATTTCCAATCCAATACCACATTGTGTTTAGTTACTATATCTGTTTGGTTTGGTTTCTTCTGATCTGTGACTGACTATTCTTCAGTCTTTTCTTGTCATTCATAACTTTGACTCTTGTGAAGAGTACTGCCCAGGTATTTTGTAGATCCCTTAGTTTGAACTTGTCTGATGTTTTCTTTTGATTACACAGAGGTTATGGATTTGGAGGAAAAATACTATAGAAGTGTCCTTTTCATAATAGTAATACGCATTATTAGAACTGATGATGTTTACCATGACTATTTGGGAAAGGTACTATGTGGCAGGTTTCTCCACTGGAAAGTTATTGGTTTTTCATTTATAAATTCTATCCTAAATGTAAGATAAAGCCATCATAGTAATTAATAAACATTTTGGGTGAGATAACTTAAGGCTATGCAAATACCCTGTTTCTTTTGAAAGGTTTATCTACTAATTTTAACATTAATCAGTGGATCATGCTGAGGTATTTACAAACTGACTTTCTAGTCCCTTCATCGTTTCTGCATTTATTCAATGGATTGTTTTGTTAGGAAGATCTCTTATTTAGTTACTCATTCGATTATTTATTTATTTATTATTTATCTATTTATTTATTTTGGGAGGACAAGGTCTTGCTCTGTTGACCAGACTGGAATGCAGTGACATCATCAGAGCTCACTGCAGCCTTGAATTTCTGGGCTCAAATGATCCTCCCTCCTCAGCTTCCAGAGTAGCTGATAATACAGGCTACGCTACCATTTATATATTTGCAATGATCGATTTGTTTTTGTAGAGATAGAATCTCATTAATTTATCTATTTGCTATGAATCTAATAACAAATAATAGAGCTAATGTCTCTATTTGTTTTTGTAGAGATGAGGTCTCACTGTGTTGCCTAGGCTAGTCTCCAACTCCTGGCCTAAAGTTGTCTTCCTACCTCAGTCTCCCAAAGCGCTGACATTATACGCGTGAGCCACCATGCCCAGACTCAATCATTTATATTTATCAACATGAGCTCCTGAATATGTATTTTATACCTTGGGTTATAATACTATCATTATTTATGTTAATGTTCAAATTATTCCAGGTGGCTCTAGAAGCTCTTGCAGTTTGCTGCCTATGAATCCTCTTCTCCTTTCCTCATTTTATTTTATTTTAAGACCATTTTCTTTCTGGCATCACAAAATATTCTAGGCTTATCTTAAATCTTGCCCCAGCCTTAGAATCCTAGAATCAGTTTTTTTCTCCTTCAAGGAGCCTATTTTTGTTTGTTTGTTTTGTGTTCTTGAGACTAACATTTAGAAACCAAGATTTAAGCATTAGTTGTGTTCTTTGGCTCCGGAGTATTCCTACTTCTACTTCCTTTCTGCAGACAGAGCTGTAAAATATAAGTACACATTTTTTTTTTTTTTGAGTTGGAGTCTCACTCTGTCGCCCAGACTGGAGTGCAGTGGCCGCTCCTGGCCACCGCAGCCTCGACCTGCTGGGCTCCGGCGATCCTTCCGCCTCAGCCTTCCAAGTAGCTGGAACTACAGGCGCTCACTACCATGCCCGACTAATTTTTTGATTTATTGTAGAGATGAGGTCTTGCTTGCCCAGGCGGGTCTCGAACCCGCGGGCTCAGGCAATCCAATCACCTCAGCCTCCCAAAGGCGCGGGATTACAGGCTGAGCCACCGAGCCCGGCATGCTTATGCCCTTTTCTAAACAAAATTTATTAGTGGAATAAGAGAGGGAAAGAAAATAAAATTTATTAGTCAGAAGAAGAGAGGGAAAGAGGAAGATTCCTGCCAGAAAGACCTGACCTGAACGAATCTTTCCAAAAGAAAGACCTCTGTTGCTTATGCTTCTAATGTCATACCTGAGGAAGTATTTCCAAGACCAGTGTATTAATCTCCATCTTATATTTGAGTTAAATAAATTTATATTTACAGTTTTTTACATTTAAGTTTTCAATTTTTTTAGTTTTTGTATATGTTGCTAGAGTCCATATTTATTTATTTTGTCTTATGTGGATAGCCAGTTTTTCAATACCATTTGCTGAAGAAGCTGTTTTTTCCTCATTGTGTGGTCATAGCAACCTTGTTGAAAATTATAATTTTATGCATAATGGTTTATTTTTTTTATTCCTGTAGCTTTGTAACATGTTTTAAAATCATAAATTGTGATGTCTCTGACTTTACTCTTCTTTGCTAAGTATTAAAAACATATTTTTGCAAAGAAAAGTAGCATTGCAATTTTCATAGGAACCACATTGAATTTGTATATTACTGTGGGTAGACTTGATATCTTAATGATACTAAAACTTATGACATTTTTTTCTTTTGAGTTGGTGTCTCACTCTTTTTTCCAGGCTAGAGTTTAATGGCACATTACCGCTCACCACAACCTTGAACTCCCTTGGTTCAGGAGATTCTCCGACTTCAGCCTCCTGAGTAGTTAGAATGACTGGCATGTACCACCATGACTGGCTAATTGTTTTTTATTTTTTATTTTGTAGAGATGGTGTCTTACTATGTTGCCCAGGCTGGTCTTGAACTCCTAGGCTAAAGTCATCCACCTGCCTCGGCCTACCAAAGTGCTGGGATTACAGGCGTGAGCCAATGCACTCAGCCTAAGTCTTGTGACACTTGAATGAGAATGTAAGAATGTGTTTCTTAAGTTGCACATATTTCTAAAATTTGCTGTATCTTACTCCTTTTAATTTCTAGTTTTATTTTCTTGTGGTCAGAAAAAAATACATTGCATAATTTCAGTCTTTTTGAATGTGATAAGACTTGTTTTTTGTCCTAATACATTGTTTATCCTGAAGAGTGTGCCATGTACAATCGAATATATTGTGTATTCTGCTGCTGTTGATTGGAGAGTTCCGTATAAGTTTTGTAGGTTTAATTGGTCTCTACTGTTGCTCAAGTCCTCTGTTTTCTTATTGATCTCTTATCTGGCATTTCTGTTCATTACTGAAAGTGGGGTTTTATTGCTGGGCATGGTGGCTCATGCCTGTAATTCCATTACTTTGGAAGGCCAAGGTAAGAGGATTGCCTGAGCCCAGGGGTTCGAGACCAACCCAGGCAACTTGGTGAGACCTTGTCTCTACCATAAAATCAAAAAGTAACCTGGCATGGTAGTGCATGTCTGTGGTTCCAGCCATTTGAAAGACTGAGGCAGAGGGATCACCTAAACCCAGCAGGTCAAGGTTGCAGTGGCTGTAAGCATGCCACTGCATTCCAGCTTGGGCGACAGAGTGACGCTCCAACTTAAAAAAAAAAGTGGGGTACTGAATTATTTCACAGTTATTGCGTTGCTGTGTATTTTTTGCTTTATTTTGCCAAAATTGGCTTCATATATTTGGGAACCCTGATATTAGTTTCATACAGGTATATACCTGCTATAGAGTCCTAGTAAATTGACAATTTTAATCATTATATAATATCATTCTTTGCTTCTTGTGATAGTTTTTTACATTGTCATCCTGTCACCTTTAGCCAGTTTGCATCCTTAGATTTAAAGTGACTCTCTTGTAGACAGTGTAAGTTGGATCTTATTTTTTTTTTTTTTTTCCAGTATTTTTTATTATCATATTGTGGGGTACAGTTAAGGATTAGATGTACAAATATGCTTCGTTCAGACACCCTTGGTGATAAAAGGTGTCTCCCCGGGATCTTATTTTTTAATGCCTTTGACCAAGATATTTTGATTGGAAAGTTTACTTTATATACATATATTTTAAAATATTTGTAAGAAACAAACAACTATCACCATTTTGGTAATTGTTTTCTGTTTTATTTTTCTTTGTAGCTTTTGTGTTCATCTTTTTTTCTCTCATTGCCTTCTTTGCATTTTATTAATTTTTTTTTTAGTCAGAGTCTCACTCTGTCACCCAGCCTGGGGTACAATGGCACACTCATGGCCACCATAGCCTCAACCTGCTGGGCTTGGGTGATCCTTCCACCTCAGTCTTCCAAGTAGCTGGAACTATAGGTGCATGCCACCTCACCCGGCTAATTTTTTGATTTGTTGTAGAGACAAGGTCTTACCAAGTTGCCCAGGCTGATCTCGAACCCCCAGACTCAGGCAGTCCTCTTGCCTCGATCTCCCAATGTGGCGGAATTACAGGTTTGAGCCACTGTGCGCCCAGTCGCATTTTATTAATTTTTATAGTGGCTTGCTTCGATTCTTTTCTCATTTCCTTTTGTGTTTTTCTATAGCTATTTTCTTTGTGGATACCATGGAAACATGTTAAATATCTTAAATCTATAGCAATGTATATTAAACTGGTAGCCATACAACTAATGTCAGTTGCACACAAAAACTCTTCTGCTAGGCCGGGTGCAGTGGCTCACGCTTATAATCCCAGCACTTTGGGATGAGAGAATTGCCTATGCTTAAGGGTTTGAGACCAATCTGAGCAATTTAGTGAGACCTCATCTCTACAATACTTTGAAAAATTAGCTGGGTGTGGTGGCACATGCCTGTATTTCCAGTTACTTGGAAGGCTGAGGGGGAAGAATCCCCTGAGCCCAGGAGGTTGAGGCTGCGGTGACCATGAGCATGTCACTGCACTCCAGCCTAGGTGGCAGAGTGAAACTCCAACTCAAAATAAAAAAACAAAAAACAAAAAAAGAAAACCAACCTCTTCCTCTTTGCATTGCCCCTCTACTTTGTTATTGGTGTCACCAGTTATATATTTTTCTATTCTGTATTTGTTAGCAGTATGAATTTTTTAGGGTTTTTTTTTTTTGCTTTAAATTCTATAGCAAAATGATAAATTGCATGCACCATCATTATGATTCTACAGAATTGTTTTTGTGTATGTATACAAGGGGGACTCAAAAAAATCTGATATTTACTTATAAAATATTGTGTATTCTTATTTGAACTTCAGTCATTTTCAGAGTACCATCTGTTTGAGATTCTTTTATCGAGATTCTTTCTCCACTGCTGATAACAGCTTTTGAATTTGTCGATTTTGTTGCCTTTCAGGGCTCCTGCTGTTTTTTGTTTCACCTCTTCCACATCGACAAAATGTTTTCTTTTGAGGACTTTTTCCATGCAAGGCAACAAAAACATCACTTGGGGAGAGATTGGGTTAATTGAAAGGGTGGGGCATGGGGGTCATGCCATTTTTGGTCAGAAACTGCTGAATAGTCAGCATAGAGGGGGTAAGTGCATTGTCATGGTTGAAGAACCAGTCACCTCTTTGCCACAACTCACTACATCTTTTCTTCGATGCAACCTTTCACAAAAACACTAGCTGGTACACTGATGCCAATGGGTTCCTAGAACACTTACCTAGTAGGAAAGCCTGTACTACAAGGGATCTATCCTCTAAAAAGATAATTGTGGATTTTTAAGTCCCTCTTGTACACCATTTGTAAAAAAGTTATCATTTTAATCAATTTTTTGATACTTTCTAGAATCAGTTTATTATTCAATGAGACAAACTCCCTTTAGCAAATCTTGTAGGGGATGTCCAGTGACAATTAACTTTTTTTAGCTTCTGTTTATCTTGAAAGAGTTTTCATTTTTTCACTTTGAAGGATTTAGTTTGCTGGATTTAGTATTGTTGAGTAGTTTTGGTCTTTTCACATGTTTCCTATATAACTCAAATTCTTCCTGACCTACAAGGTTTCTCCTGAGAAATCCACTGATAATCTCACAGAAGCTCCCTTATAGATGACACAGCAATTTCCTCTTGCTTTCTTTAAGCATCTCTCTTTGTCTGTGACTTTCAAATTTTAATTTTTTGAGTCAGAATCTCACTCTGTCACTTAGGTTGGAGTGCAGTGGCATGCTCATGACTACTGCATCATTGACCTGCTAGCCTCAGGTGATCCTTCTGCCTCAGCCTTCCAAGTAGCTGGGACTACAGGCACAAGCCTGTATGTCCAGCTAGTTTTGTTTTGTTTTGCTTTTTTCTTTTTGAGTTGGAGTCTTACTCTGTTGCTCAGGCTGGAAAGTAGTAACATGCTCATGCCACTGCAGCTTCAACCTGCTGTGCTCAGGCAATCATTCTGCCTCAGCCTTCCAAGTAGCTGGAACTACAGGTGTGTCCCACACATCTGGCTAATTTATTGCAGAGACAAGGTCTCACTATGTTACCCAGGCTGGTCTCAAAACTCTGGGCTCAGGCAATCTCACCTCCATCTCCCAAAGTGCTGTGATTACAGGCATGAACCACTATGCCTGGCACAAAACTTTGATAACCTGTCTGACTATGAGTATGTTTGTGTTTATCCTAATTTGAGTTCATTGATCTTCTTTATTTTTTTTAATTACATTTGAGAATTTCTCAGGCTTCTCTGTATTCTTCAGCTTCACAAATTCTGTATTTTTGACAGTTATTTTGTCTATTTGTTGATATTCTTCTTTTCCTGTTTTTTTTTCATTATCTGTATTCTTGTTTCAATTATTAATCATCGTTAAGGTGGTTCTTTTGAATTCTGTCAAGGAGTGCATACATCTTCATTTCTTTGAGGTTGATTTCAGATTTTTTTGTTGTTCCATTGATTGGGTCATCTTTCCCTGATTCTTTGTATGCTTTGTGATACTTTTTTAACATTTGGATGTTTTTAAAAGAGCTACCTGTTGAAATCTTTATAAAGTTGCTTTGTCTAGATAAGTGTGACACCAATCACTAAGTTAGATATTCTGGGAGATTCTCATACCTGTTCTCAGAATGTGTTTTCTCTGGAATTGTGCATCTACTCTTCCAGTTGAATAGTTTGACCATGCTACTTCTCATGAGTCCATAGTTATTTGCTATATCTGTGGTCTGTCTGTGGTACTACAGTCTCTCTAGGACCATAAGAATTATACATTTAGTCTCAACAGACCCAACTTGTCATCCAAAGTATATCACCATTTCCTTAAGCTGTCTGTGTAAGGAGAGGCAGAAAACAGTCTTTGGGTAAGTCCCCAAATTCCAGAAGTGTGGACTCATGTTCCACTGTTCACCTTCTTCCCTGAGGAAGGAGGCAGGAGTTATTATTAAAATATCTAAATGCCAGCCTGGGTAACATAGCAAGACTTGGTCTCTACAAAAATTCAAAGATTCTCTAGGCATGGTGGCATACACTTGTAGTCCTAGCTACTTGGAAGGCTGATGCAGGAGGATCATTTGAGCCCAGGAGTTTGAGACTGCTGTGAGTCATGATCATGCCATTGCACAGAAGCCTGGATGATAGTGAGACCCCCAATTCAAAATAAAATATTTAAATTAATACAGTGACCCTTGAACAATGCAAGGGTTAGGGCACTGCTCCCCTGCACAGTCAAAAGTCCATGCATAACTTTTTAATTCCTTAAAACATTACTATTAGTAGCCTACTATTGTCCAAATTCCATCACTAACAAACAGTTCATTAACATATCTTGTATGCTATGTGTATTATATACTGTATTCTAACAACAATGCAAGTGAATTTAACCAGAAAGAGAAAAGCAAATACCTCATGCTGTCTTGTATAAGTGAGAGCTAAACACTGGGTACACACAGATTTAAAGATAAGAATGACAGACAGTGGGGACTCATGAAGGGGGATCGAGGGAGGCAAAAAATAAAAAATTGCCTATTGGGCAACATCTTCAATGTTTGGGTGATGGGTTCAAGAGAAGACCAAACCTCACCATCACTCAGTATACTCATGTAACAAACCTGTACAGGTACATACTAAATTCAAAAGAGAGAGAGAGAGAGAGAGAGAGAGAAAACCATAAGGATGAAAAATATTCTTACTATTCATTAAATGAAAGAGGATCATTATAAAATTCTTCATCCTTGCTATCTGCAGGTGGAGGAAGCTGAGGGGGAAAAAAGGAAGAAGAGGGCTTATTCTTGTTATTATTGGGGTGGCAGAAGAAGCGGAGAAAGCCAGAGGGTTGACAGGAGAGGCAGGATACCTGGTGCAACTATACAAAAACATATCTTAATTTGTGTCTGATCTTTTTGCACTTTCACTTCTCTAAAAATGTGTCTATATGGAACCAAATCTTCTACTATTTGCTTCAGTTTTATTGCCCTATTTTAGAAGGGTCCACATTACAAAAGAATTCAAAAGCAATCTAAAATCATCAGAACACTTCTGCCAGCTTGTCTAATGCTGCTTTGTTTCTGGAACCGATGTTTCACTGTCATTTTCTCTTTTGAGGCAGAGACTCACTGTTGCCCAAGGTGCAGTGCAGTGGCATGCTTACTGGACTCAGGTGTGCCTCCTGCCACAGCCCCCCAAGTAGTGGTGCACACACAATGCCTGGCTAATTTTTTTTATTTATTGTAGAGACGAGGTCTCACCAAGTTGCTCAGCCTCGGGCAATCATCTTGCCCCACCTCCCAAAATGCGGTATTACAGGTATGTGCCACTGTGCCTGACATCTTCTATGTCTTCTTTCATATTACCTACTGTGGGGTTGGAGCACTCATCTTCGTCAAGATGTTAACTCCTCTGGTATGGTGCCTTAACTCTTGAATGTCCTTAAGATCTATATCTTGAGGCCCTTCATTCCTAACCTTTTTGCAGTATCCGTAATCTCTTTTTATACTTTTCTTGATTGACTCTGGAGAGATCAACTGCTCATATAGAGACAACAGTATCACATGGTGTGTTAATAAAAATCTCCCTGTGCTCACTACATAGCAGCAGGAAGTGGACACAAAATTATTAAATGGTATATTATGTGCCACAGTTGATTTTATGCAGTTATGATTTAATACTGCATCTTTGCATTTGCCACACTGTTCTCAGCTGCTAATGGTGCCCTGTATAATCTGTAATGCTCAAATTTTAAGTTTACTTTTTTGTGATAGATTTTTATATGTTTTATGGTAGTAAATGGCAAAATAGACTAGGATATGCACATATTTGATGTATTTATGACATACTAACTGTTTAAAATATATTTCTAGGCTTTGTGGTTGGTCTGTGAGTTTTTTTTCAAATGGTAACAAGTCAAAAAAAATTCCAATATATTAACTTTTTTAAAAAGTGGACTTCTGCAAGCCAAATCCATGCAGTTCAAGGACCAACTATAAAATGAGAAAAATATAAAAATGAATAATATGGAAAGAACAAGACACTACTAGGTTGACAAGCCATATTTGGAAAAGAGCCAAACAGAACAAACTATTAAGTCTATAATAAATCAACTTAATATACAATGTGCGGGCTAAACATTAAATTTGACTGTGCTGATAACAGTATTAGTGAGCTGAAATAGAGTACAATTTATTTACTCACCAAGAGTAAAGGAAGATAAGTTGATAAAAAATACAGTTCAACATTTCTTAACCATTTATGCAATGGTTTGATCAAAATAAGTAAAATTAATGGAAGGCAATCTCCAAACCATTGGTGATTTATGAGTTTCTAAAATAATTGAATAGAAGACATAAATTCCTGACTTTAGAAATTATGTCTAAAAATAGAAATATAAAGAAAACAGTATTGAAAGAAATAATAGTCAAACTGCATAACACCAAAGAGGAGGAAAAAGAAGTGAGGGTCCAGGCATGGGGGCTCATGCCTGCAATCCAAACACTTTGGGAGGCTGATGCAGGAGGATCTCTTGAGCCCAGGAGTTTGAGAGAAGACTAAGCAACATACCAGGACTTCAACTCTGCAAAAGAAAAAATCAAAAAATTAGCCAGGCTTGGTAGTGCCTGTGGTCTCAGCGACTCAAGAAGTTGAGGCAGGAGGATTGTCTGAAGTAATAGGTTGAGACTGTAGTGAGCCATAATCATGCCACTACACCCCAGCCTGATTGACAGAGTGAGATCCCAACTTAAAAAAAAAAACTTAAAAATATAAAAGATACAAAGAAAAAAGAAAAAAGTAAAAGCAGAGAGGGTATTTGCAAAACTTTTATATTTTCAGAAAAAGAGAAATGAATATTAACAGTGCTGACAGAAAATATTACTAAATGTAGAATTGGATACTTAAATATAATATCTTTAAGGAATAAGGGTAAATTAAAATATTTCAAAATAAAGAAAAACAACTGAGAGATTTTATTACCATTAGGAGTTTCTAAAGAGCACACTGTGCATCATGATGAGACTGTCTTCCTCATAGAGTCACCAAAGAATCTTTTTTTATTATTTATTTTCATTTACTTAAAAATGTAGGGTACAATGCAGGGTTAGGTAGATAAGAGGTCATCATACAGGTAAAGTAGAAATACTCTTTAAAACTAACAAGATATATAATAATCTTTAAAATTATGTGGATTATTTTTAAAAATAAATATTTATGGTATTCAGCAATATAGTAGTAAAGTACACTGTCAACTCATGACACTGCCTCTTATGAGGAGGTAATTTTATTTATTTTTTGAGTCAGAGTCTCACTCTGTCACACAGGCTGAAGTGCAGTGACATGATCATGTCTCACCGCAGCCGCCATCTCCTAGGTTCAGGTGACTCTTCTTAACTTCTACCTTAACCTCCTGAGTAGCTAAGACTACAGACATGTACCACTATGCTCAACTAATTTATATATATTATATATTATATATATAAACTATATATAATATATACAGATTATATATTACATATATATGGTAGAGATGAGATTTCTCTATGTTGCCTATGCTGGTCTTGAACTTCTGGACTCAAATAATTCTTCCACCTTGGTGTTCTGAAATGGTGGAATTACAGACATGAGCCACTTTGCCTGGACCAGAGTTGACTTTAAAAATGTCATTTAGCTGTCCTGTGTCAAACCTATGCTCATCTGTAAAACACACACACATATACAAAATAAAGCACTTCATAGAATTGTTGTAAAAGTACATGTAAAAAACACAATACTCTTAGAGTAGAAGTTATATAATAACAAAACTCTTGGAGGAAAGAAAAATTGAATTTAATAAGAAATTTATGAATCAGAAACCACAATATGTGGACAATTGCGGATTTTATTTACCACAATAAAACGGCCCTCATGTTTTCATGAAGGGTCTTCTCACTCTGAGTGGGGGTATCAGTCAAAGGAAAACAATCAATGGCCTCCAGGGATTTGGCAACAAAATGATCTTATCTCAGACCACAGTTAGATTTCTGGGGAATTTTCTTTTTGTGTTAAAGTTCACGCTTGATTCTAAGCACTGGACTGTAGCCAACTCTGTAGTCATCCTCTCTGAAGGAGTCCCACAGACAATGGCTGCTTTGGGGTTGAATCATCTCCTCAGTGACCTTGGGTGCAAACTTGTTTTCTTTGTTCACAGGGTGAACAAGGGTTTGTGCTTTAGCACCACCTGCCTCTTGAGTATCTTCCAGGACATCGCAACCAGTCCAAGGAACGCCAGGTGGAAGCGCTGACACTACAAGCTCCCAGATACACAGGATCCTGCAATATCCTGTGCAGGATAGTGAATAGGTTGGTAAGTACCATTTTTATTAGGAGTGTGACTGGTAAGTGGACTGGCCAAAACAACACAAATAGAAAGGATTTGGGGCAGGGCACCATGGCTCATGCCTGTAATCTCAGTATTTTGGGAGGCCAGATAAGAGAATTGCTTGAGGCCAGGAGGTGGAGACCATCCTGGGCAACAAATCAAGACCTTGCCTCTACAAAAACTAATCACAATAAATTAGCCAGGTGTGGTAGTGTTTGCTTGTAGTCCCAACTACTTAGGAGGCTGAGGTGGAAGGATCGCCTGAGCCCAGGAGGTCAAGGCTAAAGTGAGCTGTAATTGTGCCACTGCACTCCAGCCTGGGTGACAGAGTAGTGAGACTCTGAAAAAAAAAAAGCAAGCAAGAAAGTATCTGAGATACTGTTTTGTGCTAGTTAATAATGAAATCACAAGATTACTACATTCAAAATTGTCATCTTCTTATGATGATGTGTTTTTGGGACTTATGAACTGGCCCATACAGGCACAAGCAATGGGTCACAACCTCTCCCCAAGGTCTTTCCTCAAGTTTAGAGTCACTCAAAGCATCCTTGTTCTAGTGGGCACCTATGTATAATTTTATACCCTCTCCTCCATCTTTTTTTTAAAAATAGAGACTAGGTCTCACTCTGTCCCCCAGGCTGGAGTACAGTGGTGTGATTACAGATAACTGCAGCCTTGACCTCCTGGGTTCAGGTGATCCTCCCACTTTAGCCTCCCAAGCTACCATGCCCAGCTAAATTTTAAGATTTTTTTTTTGTAGAGATGGGGTTTTGCTATGTTGTTCAGGCTGGTCTCAAATCTGGGCTCAAGTAGTCCTTCTGCCTTGGCCTCCCACAGTGCTGGGATTACAGGCATGACCCACAGTTCCTGGCCCCTCTTCCATCTTAGCATTATTTTCATTTTTTCTAATCCTGGTTGGTGGCTGCTGACCACCTCTACACTGATCACAGCTTGTGTTGTTATGACTGAGTAAGCGAGGAGAAGCTACACCAACGAGTTGAGTTTAATTAATTATGAATTTATTAATGTATGGGTCAAGAGTAGGAAAGAAAACTTGACAAATTGGTGCAGCTTGTGACAAGCTTTTATAGGTAAAATTTGCAGCATTGGCTGCATAGCAACTTAGTGACCATAGCAACTATTAACTAACAACTTGGCAACCAAAATGGGAACTTTGATTGTTAGGGAGCTTTGATTAATTTCATGTCAGGTAGGTATAGCCAGTGCCCAGAAAGTCCCTGGAGTTCTGCCATTAAGATATAGTTTAAGGTAGTTACATAGAGATAAGAAAGAAGAATCATTATACGGGAGTTACCTTGGTTAGGTCACTAACAGAATATAAGAACAAACTATGAAAATGTCAAAGCGTAACATTTGATTTCAGTTAACAAAGCATACAATCACATGGAACTTATGGCGAAGGAGTTCTGTAATGATCAGCAGGCAAGGGTCAGCATAACCTGCCCAAAGAAGACAAAGCTGGGGGTCTGTGGTCATGGGAACATTACTGTAATTACACGTAGGCATTGATTCTTAGGTGAGGCAGGTAACTAAGATGAAAGTTTTAAACAAAATGGAGTAAGCTGGTTAATATTTTATTTTGCTAGCAATTTGATTTTATTAACTGATTTAGCTTATTTCAGTGTTCCCACAATTAGCCTCTTTGCTCTCTTGAGTTGTGACCCCAGGACATCCAGACTCAGCTCTGCCTGCTGTGGAAGGAATATACCATTCCATATGCTAGTCAGATGGCGCTAAATTTTTTGTGGGCTGTCTTGATTTTTTTAAAGCACTTTACAGTCATTTGTTCTTCCCTTGTGAGCAGTCACACAACAGCTAGTATGTTAACCACAGACTGAATCTCTGCCCTCAGAGGACTTATCATGTGGTAAGAATGGCAGGTACAGACTAAACATGTTTAAAATGGTTCTATAATTTTCAATTTATTAAACCTTTATATCTGGGTGGGTGGCTCATGCCTGTAATACCAGCACTTTGAGAGACTGAGGTGGGAGGATCACTTGAGGCCAGGAATTTGAGACCAGCCTGGGCAACACAGCATGTCTCCATTTCTACAAAAATAAAGAATAATCCAGGCATGATGGCACAAGCCTGTAATCCCAGCTACTCTGGAGGCTGATGCAAGAGTATCACCTGAGTCCAGGGGGTTGAGGTTATAATAAGCCATGATCATGCCACTGCACTCCAGTCTGGGCAACAGAGTAATAACCTAACTCACTCATTCTTTTTAATGGAGTATCAGAGACTAATGATCTTTAAAAAGTATCCTTTAATAATATAGTGATGATAGAAATCTTACATTAGCATACAACTTTAAATCAATTATTTAAAAATGCTCTGAAAATAACTGAGCACAGGAATATAGGCAAAGTTTAATGAAATGGAAAGTATTTAGTGTTCACCTATGAAGAAAATGAAAAGTAGTTACTCCCCAGCACATGGCCTGGGAGGGGGCTTGAGGGAAAATAAAGTAATAGACATGACATAGCAGAATATCAAAGGCCAGATTTGCAATTTTACCTTCAATCTCAAATTTTGACCAGGAACAGTGATTCACCCCTTTAATCCCAGCACTTTGGAAAGCCAAGGCAGGAGGATTGCTTGAGTCCAGGAGGTTGAGGCCAGCCTGGACAACATAGTGAGACCTAATTTCCCCCAAATAATCCAAAAACTAGTCAGGCATGATAGCGCATGCCTGTAGCCCCAACTACTTAGGAGGCTAGGTGGGAAAATCACCTCAGTGCAGGATGTGGAAACCAGACTGGGCAACATAGTGAGACCTTGCAGCTTTCAAAAAATTCATAAATAAATAAATATTTTAAATAGAAAGTTATTTGAAATATGTGATTTCTTTTGTGGGAGGAGAGTAGCATATTTTTCAAACATTTGCAGGTAAAAATGGAAAGAATGTTCTGAGTGGGGCAATGTGAGCACAAAAATCACAATGAGATTTTAATTAGAACTTAACTCATAGGTAATAGATATGAGAAGCATAAAGAAACCAATTGATTTATGGAAAATTTCAAAGGTGGAATATCAAGCAATGATCTCAACTAGACTTTCTGGTGAAAGAGGTAGGATGGTCCCCACATTCTGAACTTTGTGAAATGAATCATGGCCTGTCGAGGAGCAGCGGACAAGACATCTGAGCATGAAGGTCACACAGTCTTGTTTCTTAGGGGGTACTTTTTGCTTCGATGTATTCAAGAGTTTTGGACAGAATCATTAAAAATAGACAATTAGGCCAGGCACGGTGGCTCACGCCTGTCATCCCAGCACTTTGGGAGATGGAGGTGAGAGGATTGCCTGAGCTCAGGGGTTTGAGACTAGCTTGGGCATCTTGGCAAGACCTCATCTCTACAATTAAAAAAAAAAAATAGCCAGCCATAGTGGTGCATGCCTGTGGTTCAGCTACTTGGAAGGCTGAGGCAGAAGGATCACCTTCGATCACCAACAGGACAAGGCTGCGTTGACCGTGTGCATGCCACTGCACTCTAGCCTGGGCAACAAAGTGAGACTCCTACTCAAAAAAAAAAGAAGGACAATTATTAATATTTGACCATAGGAGAAACTTAAACAGATATTTTCTGAATATTATTAGATAATACATAAAATATATTGATAATTTCTGAATTTCTACAATACAGACAAACTTGATTTAATTGACACATATTGGACCTTAGTTTTATATCACATTTTCCAGTTCATATTGATCAATTAAATAATTTTATCAGAAGAAAGTTTTAACAAATATAGGATATTTTAATCAAAGAGATTAACTTTGCTGCCTATTAAGTAGTAATGTTTTTGAAATGTGATATTAAGGGATGTAAAATATCAAAAATTAGAATTTTATGATATTCTTATGAATAATTATTTTTAGACAAAAAATGAAAATTCTTTATATCAAATTTGGGTACTGTACTTTATTCAAGAGTATTTAGGTGAAATAAGATACCTGCAAATTCAATTTCTAGAATAGAAGATGCCTGAAAAATACATGGATTTTAGAAATAAGCAGTATGGACTCGGTGGAAATAATGTGTAATGATAAAGTATAATTTAGGCAATAAAATGTAGAACAAATATTATGTAGAATATAAAATTAATAAAATTAAAGATAAAATACACAGAGATAGCACAATGTTCAGAAAGATGTTAAAAAGACACACTTAAATCTTATTAAGAAAAAACAAGCCTGGCTCGGTGGCTCAGCCTGTAATCCCGCGCCTTTGGGAGGCTGAGGTGAGTGGATTGCCTGAGCCTGCGGGTTCGAGACCCGCCTGGGCAAGCAAGACCTCATCTCTACAATAAATCAAAAAATTAGCCGGGCATGGTGGTGCATGCCTGTAGTTCCAGCTGCTTGGAAGGCTGAGGCGGAAGGATTGCCGGAGCCCAGCAGGTCGAGGCTGCGGTGGCCGGAAGCGGCCACTGCACTCCAGTCTGGGCGACAGTGAGACTCCAACTCAAAAAAAAAAAAAAGAA
>CAUYQG010078075.1:0-21486 GCA_963574415.1 Tarsius wallacei | reverse complement strand
AGCCCGCGGGTTCGAGACCCGCCTGGGCAAGCGAGACCTCATCTCTACAATAAATCAAAAAATCAGCCGGGCATGGTAGCGCGTGCCTGTAATTCCGGCTACTCGGAAGGCTGAGGCGGAAGGATCGCCGGAGCCCAGCAGGTTGAGGCTGCGGTGGCCAGGAGCGGCTACTGCACTCCAGTCTGGGTGACAGAGTGAGACTCCAACTCAAAAAAAAAAAAAAACTACACAGAACTTTGCAATTTATAAAGCGCTTACTCAGATCCTTACATGTAGATGTCAATATCCATAAGATCGCCCCCCCCACCTCCCCAACCCAACACACACACACACCAGATCTCAAATTGTAACTTTCTAGCAAAGACAGCAAAAATATGTGAATTTATTGAGGTAACATGGCAAGAAAATATCTGGACATGGGGCTACAGTCCTAGATTACTGAGAGACCTTAACAGTCTCAGGCCAGGGAGAAGTTAATTCTTAATCTAAAGGACCACTATAAACAAAACAAACAAACAAAGCAAAGCACTGATTACTGGACTTTAAAACCTGGGACATTCATTAGATAATCCAGAAACAAAACAAAATGAAACAAAAAAAAACAACCAAACAAACAAACAAAAAAGGCCCTTAACTTCCAGGTTTTTAAAAGTCTAAAACAAACAAAAATGGATGAATTTCCCATGCTTTCCAAGGGAAAATATGCTCTTCCTGTCTCTAGTTAAACAAACTCTTTAGTTGAAGGTACTGAATCACCACTTTTAGAGACTGACTGCTTGAAAGGCAAAATACAGGTTAAAAATAAAGATAATTATTGATTTTGTAACAAATTGTAAACTCCAACTGGCCACAAGCACTTGAAAGTAACCATTAGTCAGAGTAAGTGGGGTCTGTGATCACAGAACTATAGAGTATTGTTTTCTGTTTTTAAAATATGTGTAACTAGGACCTTATCAATAAAGAAAAAAGAAAATAATATTACTGAGAACAGGCAGAGAGTAAAGCTGAAGAAACACTACTAATGAGTTATTTCCCTTAATTTCATTTACTTTTCTAAAGCACATTTAAATCAGTATTTCTTACAACACAATTATAGATCATCTAACTTTAGGTATTCTATATTTTCTTCTTCTAATAACATCACCACAAAAATAAAAAGGGATAATTTCTGTTTCTTTGCAAATCAAGATAAGTAACTTATTAGGTATAATCTTACTTAACTTTAAAGATATATACAAAAGATAATGTCGTCCATGGCCTCACATTTTAATTTGGATTAACTTTCACCTCAATCTCTTTGCTGGTCAGGTAGCCTATCAATGGAAAAATATTTTTTTATAAATTATTTTCTATTTCAGAGCTGCATCTCAGATGTCAGAGGAGAAAGCTGAAAACAGTATTTTCTAGAAATTTAAACACTAAGCAGCAGGGAGGAATGACAATTTATTATTGTTGATATTACTGGGCTTTGGTTCAAACTCTCCAACCCTGAAATCTGTGCCAAGGTGCTCTTCAATAATACTGCAGTGGGTGTAGCCCCTTATATCAAGGGATCAGGAGAGAGACTGAAACATCTTTTGACCATATAAGGAATTTTTTTAAATGCTGTTTTCAAATGAAGTACTACTAAAGTCTCAGAAGAAAATGGGTCCAAAGAAGAGCTGTGACCCAAACAAGTTTTTACTTCCACAATTACAGGCATAACACAGTTTTAAACTCAGTTCTTAAGGGATTAGCATTTTGATCTACGCTTAGAATTTAATGAAGGTTTCAGTTTCTAATTATATTTAAAAATCTAATTTCATTATAACAAACTCTATGAGCACTGTCAAAATTTATTTCAAATATCCATGAGAAATAATTTTCAAATAAATACATATTATGAATCAGTAATCAACTTGAAAAAAAGCTTTCACCTGGAAACAACTTTTACATGCTCTTAAAAATGAAATAGGTCTGCATTAAATTCAGATGTCCACACCAGTCAGGACTTATATAGAAAAATGTCGTACGTTTGTTCTTCCTGTAATACAAAGCAATACTTTATCTAATTTATTATTTCCCAAAACATATTGGCCCAGTTTCAACATACCACTGGAATCTGGGAGAAAGCTAACTTAGACACATTTAGAGCCAAGGATAGCACATATGTTTGATCTTGCCTACTTAAAACTAAATGTTTGACTACAGATGCCAAGAATGTGATGCTTGAAAGGATCATAAGGCTCAGCAAAAGTACATACCATGATCAATTAATTATGCCTGCCATGGGCATAGGTATCACATACATATTTTGCCATCACTAGTATGGATGCTGTTGGTTAAGAACACATTTTAGTGGTCAGACAGCCCTAGGTTTAAAACCTAGCCCTAACACTTATTAGCCATACAATTTTAGACAAATTATTCGTTCCCTTAACTCTAAAATAGAAATTAATAATCCTTATATTTGTCAAGGCTAAATAACAATGAACATGAACATTTTGAAAACAGGACCTGCCATGAAGTCCTTACTTACGAAATAACAGCTATTCTTAGTATGACTATAAGAGTTTGAGTTTTTCAGAACTTATCACTGACTGATCACTGAATCTGATCTCGAAATAGACTGTAGCAAATGAGCACTCACTCAGCAAGTCATTGGACATATGGCATCAGCCAGCTGTGCCCGCATCTGCTACACAGAGGCACTGGCAGTTCAAGCAGGGCACAAGAATACAACTTCACAAGACAACAAGATCCACAATCTCATATTCCTTGAACCATTGTAACAGGTCTGAGTTTTGTCCACAAAATACAGAAATGCGTCATTTACTCAGATGAGGTTTAGAAAAATAATGGTTACAAAAATAGAATTATTTTATTCTTCCTGGGACTACTTATCTACCTACCAAGCATAGGATAAAAACTAGTAATTACACTTTTCTAAGAATTTCAGTCTTAATATAGACCGAGTCAACACTAGCCACATTAAAAGAATACTTCTAGCAACATGAAGCTTACTTTAATGATAAAGTATACATATATTGAAAAAACTTTATAAACTTAAAGCTAGTTAGAAAATATGATCTACAGTAAGAATAAACAATATTGGTAAAAGGAAGCTAGGTTCTTTTATAAAAAGTAAAGTTTTCAATAGCTAACAAGTATCAAGTCATATGACATTATTTGAAAGTGTAACCTCCTGATTATAATTTCTAATGAATAGGCCTGACCAATACTCTAGGTGCCATTACTATGATTTCACTGAGCCTGAGTGAATTTGATGGAAAAGCCGTAAAATTGGAAGGACACAGGATTTAAAGAGTCAGCAGACTTGGGTTTACTGCTTACTTTAACCACATAGCCCTGAATTCACTAAACACACAGAGGCTCATTTCTTCATTGGGTGATCAAACTATACTCACATATTTAACAGTGTCCTATGAAGTCTAAAGTGTTGTCCCACCAGGTCGTTTTCAATAGAGAAGCCACAATTTTATGGGTTTATAAAATAGACTTGGGTTATTAGAAATAAGAGGAAAGTTGGCAGGGTAACCCTGTGGACACACCACAAAACAAGAATTCTGTTCTTTTTATTGGACAGAATTGCCAACCTTCCGAGGACACAGCCCATGATGACAAACAACCCTGTGGAAAACACAGTGCTTACTACATGGAAACCTGGTCAGTTTTTTATTTTGGGAGATATATTCTCCTTTATCTAGACTCTATAAATCTGAATATACAATTAGGAACACAGCAAGATGACAAAACAAACCGTACAATTCTTAAAACTCACATAGAAGGAGACATCAAGCCCAGGAAAAAATAAATCTGGATGCTAATCACAGTTCTACATATTTTTTAAAACTCATCTCACATAATTAGCAATGGTATAAATAATATAGAAACACAGTTATGTTTAGGTGTCACGAGTGATATACTGACTGATATGAGGCTAAATAGGAGATGATATCTATTCGTCCTTCAGAAACACAGAAAGTCGTTTAAAGCCACTGAAGAAAGGGTAAGTAATTATAGTTCACACAACCAACACTCAAAAAGTCACTGACAGTTACAATGCTATTTGAGGAAAAAGGAGAGATTTGATTTTCTCACCTTTTGAATATCAAGTACCTGACGGTTTTTGTTATAGTCATTTGTTAAATGCTTACCACATGCTAGGTGCTGTCCTAAGTGCTCTGAATGTTTCAATTTATTTACTTCTTATAATAATTTTATGAGGTAGGTATTATTGTTACTTTGGTTTTCAGAAGAGGAACTCAGCACAGAGCAGTTATAAAGCTTGTCTAAGATCACACACCTCTTTAGAGAAAAAGCTGAGATTTCAATACAGGCATTCTGCAACCAGAGCTTTAACTAATATGCTCTGCTACCTAATAAAATAACTAAGCAGGATACACACTGTACCAAATTGTTTCAAAAAGCATTTACCGAAGACTTACTATACATGTATATATCATATGTATATGACATGTATAAAACAACAAAAGCTTTAAAGACATTTGATTTAAACTAAAGTTCATGGGGCAGTGTCTTAGTTCAAAGTGTCTGGTGAGGGCCTGCTTTCTGGTTCACAGATGGCAAGGGCACTTTCTAGCTGTGTTCTCACATGGAGGAAGGGGCAAGAAGTTCTCTGGAGCCTCTTTTACAGGGTACTAATCCCACTTATAAAGGGCTCCACCTTCATGATGCCTCAAGAGCTAATCACCTTCCAAAGGCCCCATCTCCTAATAGCATCACATTGGTGATTAGGTTTCAACATATGAATTGTGGGGGGGTCATAAACATTCAAACCATAGGAGTCAGTCTCAATTAATAATGTCAAGTTGGCCAGGCTGGTTGGCTCACACTTATAATCCCAGCACTTTGGGAGTACAAGGTGGAAGAATTACTTGAGTCCAGGAATTTGGGACCAGTCTAGGCAACACAGCAAGACCTCATCTCCTCAACAAACAAAAAATTAACTGGGCGTGGTGGTGTGCGCCTATAGTCTCTGCTATTCAGAAGGCTGAGGAGGGTGGATCCCTTCAGTCCAGGCTGCTGTGAACTATGATCATGCCATTGCACTCCAATTTGGGCAACAGAGTGAGACCCAAAATCAAAAAATAAATAATCATCATCATATCAAGTCATCACATTTAGTTGACTGGAAGCAAGAAGGAAGCAAGGCCTAGAAGAGCAATATCCATGGCTATCAAAAATACTATTGCTCATCAGAAAGAGAAAAGCTTTTCTGGGAAACATTTGGCTAATCTTTTTGGAAAATAAGTTCTGAGAAAATTTTCAAAGGAGATTGATTATGTAATATTGGCTAGAATCAGAACCTACGGTTTTCAGTGGTGATTTCCTTCCATGGACACATGGCTGACTCAGTTCTTAGACATAACTGAGGCTAACACAAACCAAATAGCATTAGGCCTCATCCCAGAGGAACTGCAATACAAACTTCTGTCTTGAGAATTTTTTTCTGAATTCTGTGGATTTTCCTGTAAGGGTTTCTTTCATTTCTAGGGTATAAAATGGGCAATTCCTCTGAGTAGCCTTGGGAGACTTTTCTTGGGTCTCCTGGGCAGAACCCTAGGATTAACAAGTTCAGTGATGCTTATCACCTTTGGATTCCAAGACAAAATGGTACTAGGACCCTTACTTAAAAATGCCAGGGTACTTAGTTAGAGAAGGGCTGTTTCTATTCTAGTCTTCATGGCCAGAACTGATCCCAACTAGTCTCCCTTCTATCCCCAGCCCCCGCCCCTCCTGCATCTTATGTAGCCAGAAGTCACATCTGTTGCCCACTAGTTGTGAAAAGGCCCAGAACCAATCATTCCCCGATCCCTCCCATCACTAACAATAGAATTGTTCAGCCCAGAAGCATTTGTTTTCCTCTTCACCAAATCCTCCTCCCGTTCCTAAGAACAGTTGAAGTTGACTAGACATTAAAGGGGAAGGGGAATATAAGATTAAACTAAATCACATTAAATTATCTCCAAATGGCAATAAGAGATAATTAGGGAAGGAGCTTTCCTGCTGTCTCTTAAATGAAGTACAGTGTCCCTTCCCGGGGCTGGGGAATTAGGCTAGGGTGCAAAAAGTAAGGAGGCAGTCCTGGTGCCAACACTGTACCTGCAAGACCCTGAGCACCAAGGAGTCAAGAAGGAAAAACTGCTGCTGCTCTCAAGTAATTGCCTAAGGAGAAGAAGCAATTGGTTCTACCTTTCCTTCTAAATTTCTCACTCATTTCTAATTTAATTTTTGGCCTAAAACTCAAATCCTTGACTGACGCCTGACCGACTCTCCTACACAAAAGAGGAGCAAATACAGGAGTATGAGGAAGCCTGCTGGCCCAGGGCCTCAGAATCTATTAGGCATCAGTCAGCCACAGGAGGCCTGGACACCGGCACTGAAGGTGCAGGAACCCTATGGGTAACAGGATGCCATCCCCTCACACTCACTCCAGAGCCATCACTCTATCAAATAATAAATATTGGATCAAATAATAAATAAGTGGCTATTTTACCCATCGAAAACAAAACAAAAGTTTTCTTCTGACTCGCTTCCGCCACTAGCTATCCTCCATTTCTTGTTCTCCTTTGCAACAAAACTCCTTTAAAGAATTATTTCTACTCGCTGTCTTTATTTTATCACCTTCCATTCTATCAAGCTCATTCCCGCCAGGCTTTTGCCCCCACCATCCCACCAAAACTACTCACAGCAAGGCTGCCAACACCTTCACACTGCTAAAAACAAATCAATGTATAGTTCCTTCCTCCTAATACACTTTCTCACTTCTCTTCCGGGATCCTGTACTTTCTTGGACTTCCTCCTACATCACTGGTGTTCCTTCTCATTCTCCTTCACTCTCTGAATTTTTACTGTTTGAGTATCCCAGGTCTCAATCATTGGCCATTCTTCTTCTCTATTTATGATTCACTTCTTTGGTGGTCTCATCGAGACTCATACCTTGAAATACTCTATATTTTGACAATTCCCATATTCACATTTATAGCCCAAGACTCTTCCTGACTCCAACCTCACATCCAGATGCCTATTCAACATTGTTTCTTTGACATTCACTAGACATCTCAAAATAAACATGTCCAAAGAAGAGTTCTTTGTTGTACCCACAACCTTTCCTTTCAGTACAAAGCAACAAGAATATAACCTTTTAGCTTCCCAGGCCAAAATGCCTGCAGTTACCCTTGACTCCTCTCTCTCACAACCCACATCTCATCTGTTGGGAAGTTCTGTTGGCTCCACCTCTAACCCTCTGCCATCAACTCTCACCTGAGTTACTGCAACAGCCTCCTGGCAAGTCTTCCTGCTTCTACTTTTGCACCGCCCCTACTCCCGGATTTACTAGAAAATTCATTATTAATAAGACTGTGCAAAAATACTTCGTATATACATGTAAAGAGTTGTGTCCAGTTGTGGGCTTTTCATTAAGAAAGCGGGGTGGGTCAGGCCGGGCACAGTAGCTCACGCCTATAATCCCAGCACTTTGGGAGGCCGAGGTGAGAGGACTGCCTGAGCCCACGGGTTCGAGACCAGCCTGGGGAACATGACGAGACCTCATCTCTACAATAAATCAAGAAAAATTAGCTGGGCATGGTGGTATATGCCTGTAGTTACAACTACTTGGAAGGCTGAGGCAGAAGGATCGTCTGAGTCCAGCAGGTCGAGGCTGCAGTGGCTGTGAGCATGCCACTGCACTCCACCCTAGGTGGCAGAGTAAGACTCCGACTTAGAAAAAAAAGAAAAGAAAGTGGAGTGGGTCACCTGAAAGTCATAATGTTGGACAGTCCCGTAAACTACAGGAGGCCTGGTATTCTGCCACCACCCACTAAATGCTAATAGCATCCCTTCAATCACAGTGACAACCAAAAATTCCCTCACAAATTTCCTAAACACCATGGCAGCAGAATCACTTCTGCTTAAAAACACTTCTCTAGAAATAAACTCTGTGTTCCTACAGGTATCTCTTATTGCTGTAGTTTGCTCAAAAGAAGTATGAGCAACATGTTGAAAAGCACAAACTCCCAATTTGAGTGTGAAATTAAAAGGTACTCTAAAATACTCTTGTATATACGTTCATTCTCAGCCCCGATAGTCCCTTGTCTTAACATGTTGGTGAGTTTAGATTTCTTGTGAGAAAAGGATGATGTTATAACAGCTAGCACCTAAGCGTTATACATAACTTGAACCCTTGGGAATACTGCTATGGAAATCCATTTTGCAGTAGAAGAAAAAAAGATGGGCAACTACCAGTGTACAAGAAAGAACACTGGACTGACTGGGAAAAGGTCAAGGTTATAATTCAGGCTCTGTGAGTAAAGAGATCTAGTCACCCATCCCACAGACCTTTACCTACTGGCTATGCACTAGGACCAAAAATTTTAAAAAAAGAGAGATTTTGGGGCTAGAAGAGAAGTTTAGAGGGAAAAAATCTGTCCCTAACTGTGTCTTGATTTCTTCATCCTTGAATCTGGACTTCCAATATACCTTCCGAGTAAAAAAGAAAATTAAGACCCAGTTATATGCCTGCAATATGTCTTGTTGCAGTACATGGAAAATACAAGCAGAAGCAGGCACTGTGGTATTAGAGAGCTGAGGTAAAGCCACTCATACAACTATTTTTTTTCTAATAAGTATATAATTATTAATATATAAAACTACTATTTTATTCATAGTAAAAATCACTATATTTCCTCTTCATATAAGAAAGATCAAGAGTACACATTCAAACAAGTCTTTGGTACAAAATGGAATAGAAATGACAATTTCAGTCTGTTTTTCTGAAAGCATTAATGGTTGTACCAAATAAATGTGATATTTATTTATTTATTTAAATCACTTTATCCCTTATACAATTCCCATTCCCACAAGGAAAATTTGCAAAAAATTTGCACAGTAAAATTGTGTAGTAGCTACAACAACACATAGGAAAACATGCTAAAGTGAAGGAACATTAAGTCAACTGGCTGCAAATAGCATAGCTTTTAATATGATCTATCTATATCTAATATTTTAAGTGAGAACAGTAGCAGCATTCTTTTGAAGAATTGGGATATAATATTTTCTTGAAATTATAACGAAATGATAAGAATAAAAATTTGAGTACTTTTTTCTATTTACAGAGATATGTGAAGTTTAGGTTACCCCAAATTGTAAGTATTTCTACTTATCTTCCAACTAGAACTCTGTTTTCTTACATTAATAATTTTGATCCTTTCAATACCATAAGGCCCAGGGCCCCTAAAAGAAAACACTGCTTCTTTAAAACTAGAATAAGAATGCTGCTTCTAAGTCAGTCATCCCTTTTCCTTCTATACTCAGTATACTTGTTTTTCCCCAAACATACTACATTCCTGAGCCTTTCTAGGTTTTACATATGCTACTTCCCATCATAGAAGGCCTTCTCACAACTCTCAAAAGACCTACTCACCTTTAAACACGTGGCTTCCATTAGAGGCCTTCCTTAATCTCCACACAGTTCAAGTACTTCCCATGTGCTCCCTAGCACCTTCTTCATTCCACTATTGCAGAATTTACAACAAGACTGTAATCATTTAATACCTACCTCCAGTAGATTCTGTGTAAGCCTAAGGACTAGGTAATAAAAGATCTAAATATAGATTTGCTGCTGAAGAGAAAAACCATGGAAGATGATGGTGAAAAGGTCGAACTTTGCGGTATATTTCTTCCTCCAGTCTGGTGTTAGTAGAAGTTATCCACATGCTATAAGAAAGGCATATCTAGTATGTATAGTACCAATTATTCTATCAATTTTCACAGTTCAGAGAGATTTTCTTACCAAGGAAGAAACACATATCTGCAAGTGATGTATAAAACAAGCACCTCTGATTCATAAAAAATCTCTTTATCAAATGCATATAAAATTCATACTTGAAATATTTACAAAATAATATTTCACCTATTTAGACAACAGTTTATCCAAAGAACAGGAAAACAGAAAAGAAAGCATACAACAAAAGAAGAATGTACAGGAAAACTGGTTGTGATTACCGAATACTACAATTCAGACCCCTCAACGTCAAAAAGTGCTTGATTAAAACAATATAGACCAATCTCCACTGTAAACTGAACAACCATATGTACAGCTAGTTATGATCACCACCTATAATGTCCAGTAAAATGGACTACAGAGATATATTAAACTGTGAGAAGTATGTAACACAGCAGAAACCTCTATATGCAAAATTTACCCATCAGCACAGCTAGGTTATTTGCGGAGATGAAGTGGGGAATTAACAGGTGTCCAACTTCCAGACATATTCTGTGCTTTATGAGATCACAAGTTCATTTAATCTTTGCAGCCACCCTGGAGACAGGTATTGCTATGGTTTGGATGTCTGTGACCTCCAAACCTCATGTTGAAATTTGATCCTTGGTGTGGTGGTGGTGGGAGGTGGAACCCAATGGGAGGTGTTTGGGTCATGGGGGCAGATCCTTCACAAATAAATATATTAATGTCCTCCTTTGGCGATAAGTGAGTTTTCACTTTAGTAGTTCTGCAAGAGCAGGTGGTTCTGCAAGGCACCGCACCCTCCTCCGTCTCTCTCTCTCACTTCTTCTCTCACCATGTGACCTCTGCACACTATAACTCCTCTTTGCTTTCTGTCATGAATAAAAGCAGCCTGAGGCCTTCACCAGATGCCCAATAATGACCTTTTCCAGACATCAGAATTGTGAGCCAAATAAATCTTTTTTTTTTTAAATAAATTACCCAGTCTTAGGCATTTCTTTATAGGAACATAGTACAGACTAAGATAGTATTGTGAATCACAATTTAATGAGTAAGAACTAAAGCTCAGAAAGATAAATGTGCCCGTGCTTTATCCCATGTGCCCACTATCCCACACTGTCCCCCTCAGTGTTCTCTGAGTAGGCACCATGAGTCAGAAATCAGGGCTATATCAAGAGTGACCATGAATCCTGGTTTACCTCTAACAGCAATGGCTGACATTGTTATCCTGGTATAATTATCAATAGTGCCCTGTTTCACTCTCTCCAAAGCATCTGGTTTAAACAACTGTCTCTAAGTATAAAAGACGGAAAGTTTACTTATAATAAAAATATATATAGCCTATGTCTGGAGCAAGACTGAAGCATTTGGAAAAAAACAGTACTATTTTAATAAAAATGATGATAGTTAATTAAAAAATGATAATGACTGAATTGTTTGTATGCTAAGTCCTTTAGATAGACAACATAATCTTCAAATATACAATGAAGCAGATATTATTATATCCAATATTGAAAAGTTAGAAGACTGGAGGTTTTAGAGACCTAAGAGAGAGATATAAAAGAAACCAAGTATTCAAGGGCACACAATTAATTAACACAAGAAGCTGACTTACACCCTGGTTGATGATTGCAGATAATACATGGCAATTTCTGAAACTAGGGAACACAGGCATCCTGAAAGGAAGGAATGAAGAAGACGAGAAGAGATAAGGATGATGCCAGGGGCCAAGAAGAAATCAAGGCTGGCCTTCCTACAATGTGAGTCCCCTTCTTCTAATTCCCAGGTCTTTGGTAGGTCTATTAAGTGATTTCTGTGCGTGTGTGTGTGTGTGTGTGTGTGTGTGTGTGTGTGTGTGTATGCGCATACACGTGTGTATGCGTGTGTGCTTGCCTGTGCATCTTTTAATAGAAACCAATGAGAGAGAACAATTTATGGCAAAATTGAAGACCACACATTGAGGCAGATGACAAAGACAGATAAAAAGGTGCTCACTTGAGACAGGAGAACTCTAGACCCAGCAAGATCATATGGAGATCATCACAAGCATTGAAACTAGAGGTTCAAAACAATTTTCGCTAAAATTTCTAAGAAGCAAGTATAGCCTAGCTGAAATCATGAAGAGAGAAAAAGAGAAAGAGCAATAGTTTATACAACATGGTATAATGTGGCAATAAAAGCTATGTATTTTTCCTATCTGATGTGAGCCTTAATATGGTGAGATCCTATGTTCCTCAAAGGCAGAAACCATGGGTTTCATCCTATTTTAATTTTATAACTTTCATGAAGTCCACTTTAGATAAAAGAAATAGCCTTTGCAAAATTATCTTAGCAGATATCAAGAACAAAAAAGGCTTTATATTTTAATCCTGTTTTATTTTGATATTTTCTCTACTATATTCAGGTAGATATAAGCACTATTTCAATATCCAGGGATAGAAACCAGGTCATAGAAGACGACTTGACTAAAATGATAGTTGCTGGTGCAAACAGGAGTAGAATCAATCACAGTCATACACCTACCAGGTAATGAGGTAATGAGGTACTGACCTCATTTTTACAAACTCAGCCCAACGAAAGAATGCAAACGAACGATACATAGTCACCCAATTCTCACCAATTCAACCTGCAATTGAATAATATCTGCCTTTAAGATTATTTTGTCAACTAAAAGAATCAACCTATAAGAAAACAAATCTAGTGTAAAGCACACACAGTGCCATCAGTATAAATTTACAATGTTATGCTGCATGTACACATTTCTTTTCTGCAAAGATAGCCAAGAAACTGCTAATAATGGCTACCTTTGGGGTAGAGGAAACAGTGAGAAACGAGGAAATCTTATTTTTCATTTTATCCCTTTCTATATACTTTATTGTATTACTTTTTTAAAACTGAGCTAGCCGGGCTCGGTGGCTCAGCCTGTAATCCCTCGCCTGGGGAGGCTGAGTTGAGTAGACTGCCTGAGCCTGCGGGTTCAAGACCCACCTGGGCAACCTGGCGAGACCTCATCTCTGCAATAAATCCAAAATTAGCCGGGCATGGTAGCGCGCATCTGTAGTTCCAGCTACTCGGAAGGCTGAGGCGGAAGGATCGCCAGAGCCCAGCAGGTCGAGGTTGTGGTGGCCGGGAGCGTGCCACTGCACTCCAGCCTTGGTGACAGAGTGAGACTCCAACTCAAAAAAAAAAAAGATAGTGTTTGACAATGAGATGTAGTATAAAAGCTTGTAATGACAAGGTCTAGCAGAGAATGACCTCAGATTGTTTAGCTAAGATAGAGCAAAAGAAAGATTGTTGAAAGGAAGGGAATCAAGGAACTGAGAGTCTGGAAGCTGACGAATTTCCTATCCGGGGGCTAAAGCTTCCAAGAATGATAGATAGAGCCATGGGAAGACAAAGAGTGAAACTAGATGCCCAAAACCTTCAGTGAATGATGGACAGAATCAATAGTGTCCGGGAGGGTATCAGGTAGAATAGTATGATGGCATATAACTCAAAGGAAATTAGATTTTTCACTGGAAGAGAAATGGTCTTGAAGTGGCAGTAAGGAACAAGAAAGACACTTACCTTGACTCTGGGCCCTGCCATACAAGCATATGGGAGATAAGGGGAGTAACATAGCAAGTGAAGGACAGAAAATACACTAAGATCCTTGTAGAGATCATACAGGGCCTATGGTAAACAACACCATGCCTGGTTCAGAGTCAAACACAAAATAAGATCTGAACAAATACTTGGGTTTTAACTAAAAGGAGTTTAAAAGCATTAATTCCACAGACAGCTTAGATATGGGCCTTAGGTAAAGCCCTCTAGGGAATAAATAGCTTTAGCAAGATACTTAGAATATATGGGGAAAGGGATGAAATAAAGAAATGACCTAATCATCCAGTGAATAGTCCCCACTGCACTCAGCTATTTTCTATCCTAGTACCTTATCCTTTTTCGTGATTTCTTTGCTAAGTATTTGTCTTCTCCTCTAGAATTTCTAATTTTCTGATGCACTAGAAATTCATCAGTTTAGGTACTACTTATTTTGCTCATTACTGTATACCTAAGGCTTAGCAAAGTGTCTGGCAAATATAAGATGCTCAAAGACTACCAAGTAAACAAAACAGGTGATAAAAGCATGGTTAGAAGTAGTCCATTAGGCCGGGTTTGGTGGCTCAGCCCGTAATCCCAGCACTTTGGGAGCCTGAGACGAGTGGATTGCCTGAATCCACAGGTTTGAGACCAGTCCGGGCAACTTGACGAGACCTCATCTTTACAATAAATAAAAAATTAGCTAGGTGTGGTAGCACACGCCTGTAGTTCTGGCTACTTGGAAGGCTAAGGTGGAAGGATTACCTGAGTCTTGCAGGTCAAGGCTGTGGTGGCCACTGCACTCCAGCCTGGGCAATGGAGTGAGACTCCAACTCAAAAAAAAAAAGAAGTAGCCCATTAAGTTATGTTATCCAGAGAAAGGCTGATAAGAGTTCAATACTTCTTTTTTTTTTTTTAGGTTTCAAATAAACTGAAACCAGTGGGATATGAGTTCAACATTTCTATGGCTCCCTTCTTTGGGATGAAATTGATACTTAGGAGCCGGGCTCGGTGGCTCAGCCTGTAATCCCGTGCCTTGGGAGGCTGAGGCGAGTGAATTGCCTGAGCCCATGGGTTCGAGACCTGCCTGGGCAACTTGGTGAGACCTCATCTCTACAATAAATCAAAAAATGAGCTGGGCGTGGTAGCGCGCGCCTGTAGTTCCAGCCACTTGGAAGGCTGAGGCGGAAGGATCGCCGGAGCCCAGCGGGTCAAGGCTGCGGTGGCCGGGAGTGGCCACTGCACTCCAGTCTGGGCGACAGAGTGAGACTCCAACTCAAAAAAAAAAAGAAAACAAAGAAAAAAAAGAAATTGATACTTAGGATGGAGTGAAAAGCAAATGCTGAATGCTGGTTCCTGGGCAACATATCAGGGAGGCTGCAATCTCAGAGGTACAGGGCTAAACAGCACTTGACTGAGGAGTAAGCCTGGAGTGGCCAAGAGAGATGTGGGTTAGTTCTTTGTTCTCTGCTCATCCATCTTCAAAGTCCTGTCTCAAGTGACCTCATCCCTAAGACAACCTCATTCATTTCACAGTTGTCTCCCATGTTCTCCACCTCCAGATCTAGGAGACCATCTCTATTTCTACTGTACTCCTAGCTTCTGCACCACTATTACTTTGCAGCTGTAATCATGGACATATTTGCTATTTACTGAGCATGCATACATGAGTCCACTGACATCAGACAGTTTATCCTTTAGATTATACACTCTCAGAAGCAGGGGTTTGTAGACTCCTTAATGTAATCTTTTGGTTAGTTAACTCGGTTTGTTTAGGTCAAGGGTGAGAGCTTAACCTCTAAATGGATTATTTAATTTTACTTTGCTTCACTGCCTCAAACTACCTCCAATTCAGGAATTCTCAACACACTGAGAAGTGTTAAACAGATATAGAATAATTTAAGGAAAAAAAAATTCACATTTGAATAAAAATTTCCAACTTCACTATTGCAAACACCATATGTTAAAAAGAACAGCAGTGAAATTCCAAAGCACCTGAAAAATGAGTTGAGAAAACAAAAAGGTTTATATAATCTAAAATTCCCGACTGCAGAAATATGTAAATATATATTTAAACTTGAAATATATGGTCATTCCTATTAAATGTAAAGTCAAATAAATTTATGTTAAAGTAAAATGCAGTCTTCTTATTCCACTAACCATAAACACAAAAGCTTAGAGCTGGGAAGGACTTTGCAGGCCATGCCCCCTCATTTTGAAGATGAATTAACTACAGCCTACAGAAGGGTCACTGAGCTACCCAGCATCAGATGGCAACACAAGCAGGCACTGTAGAAGTGGAGAGACCACAGGCTCTGGAGACAGACCAGTCTGCATTTGACCCGGATCTTCTACCCTTTAGCTATGTACAATTGGGAAATTGTACTCTTAAACTTCAGTTTCCTCATATGTTAATGAGAGACAGTATCACTATGGTTTATAAGAGGCATTGTAAAGATTAAAAGTGATAGTAAGTGTGAAACACATAGCACAGAACTTTTGGACTAAAAAGAGGGAATAAAGTCACATTATGGAATCATTTTCTAAGCTAACAGAATCAATGCAAAATTGCTGTTTTAAAAAGGGGTGGGGGGAGGGCTGGACGCAGTGGCTCAATGCTGCAATCCCAGCACTTTTGAAGGCTGAGGTAAGAGGATTGCCTGAACCCAGAAGTTTGAGACCAGCCTGGGCAACTTGGTGAGACCTTGTGTCTACATAAATCAAAAAATTAGCTGGGCGTGGTAGTACATGCCTGTAGTTCCAGCTACTTGGAAGGCTGAGGTGGAAGGATTGCTGGAGCCCAGCAGGCCGACGCTGGAGTGGCCGTGAGCGTGCCACTGCACTCTAGCCTGGGCAACAGAGTGAGACTCCAACTCAAAAAATGTTAACAGAGGCCAACCAAGTTAAGGAGAACATCATACCATAACCTTCAAAAGTGGTGTCCATGAGTAGGAAATTCCAAGATAAAAAGGAATTGTGTGGGAGAAGGGAAAGTTAAGTGGTCAAAATCCTGAAAACTCTCATTAACAGCCCCCAATTTGGGAAAAATGGATCTGAGACAGCATTTTCACAGCCTGGGGAAGAGATGGAAAAATCCACCCGGAGTAAAAATCCTTCCCTGCCTTACAGGGCTCTCCTCAGACGCAGAAAAGCAAATCAGAGCCACTGTTTTGGTTTTTCAGGCCTGGGAGGAAAGGAAGAAAAGAAAAGGGAGATGAGTCATAATCAAGAAAAGCGAATTAATTATTGCCAAACTTGATTATAACACTACATGTAGGAGTATAACAAATTTGATCATGAATGTGGGATCTCATCGTGAAGCTAATGAAATAACGACAAAGGCTGGGATGAAGGAATGGGGATAGCCAATTGCTAGTTGTGTTAAATCTGAGTTTGTGTTAACATGGGGTTTGCTGGTCTATAACAAAGTTGACTGTATCTTAAGCAGTAAACAAAGTCTAGCCAAAGAGAAAAATAAGTAAGATCTGAACAAGTGTGTGTGTGTGTGTTGAAGGTGGAGAGAGAACAGAATGAGGGAAGCAAGAACCTCAGGCAAAGTTCCCTTCCCTCCCTCTGGATTAATGAAGTCACAGCACAAACATAGATTTCCCCATTCTCTATTAGCTAGGAAGGGATAGAAATACCTGTGAGGGGTAAGGTGGGGGTGGCAAGGGAAAGAGACATCTGGGATTGACTTTCTTGGCTAAAACCAAACAGACAAAAAGCTTGCTATCCATCATCTCATTGAATTGGAGGGATGATCTAAAGCCAGAGAGGACAAACCCCTGTGTCTCACTCCTCCAGAGACGAACATCTGTGATATGTACAGCAAAGCCTGATGCAGGGCATTTAACACAATTACTGAGGAAGAGCAAAGCCCTGTCCTACAACCAACTGTACACAGCCCCAGCTCAACAAACTTTACCTCTTTCCAGCATATGAGTCCTTGGGTTAACTCCTCAAACTGAATGCAGCTCTCGGACAAGGCAGAAAGGTCTAGTTAGAGAATGTGTAAAGGAAGAGAAGGACAATTCACCAACACCAAGGAGTGAAAAAAGATCTTGATTGAATTGTTCATATCCAACTTATGTCTAATCAAGAGAAAAGACCATGACAGCTACAAAGAAAAATCTCCATGAGTGCCTTACATTAGAGAATTAAAGAAAATATCAGTTAAATGACACACCAGTAAGGAGGTAAGTTAAAAGATGAGATAAAAAGAGAGATTGCAGAAGAAAACAATTAATGAACAAAACAATACTATCATAGACCCAACAAACAAATAAGGGGAAAAAGCAAACAATAGGCGTAGGCGAAAGAACTAGTGACATACCAAAAACCCCTGGAAATTTGAGATGACAGTGAATGTGTAAGATAATGATACCGAAATTAAGGCAATTTAGAAGTGAAGGATAAATAATGGCAAATAAATATAAGCATCTAACACAGAGCTGAAAGCTAACAAATATGAGAGGGGACCCCCCCAAAATTGGAATTATCTTTTGGAGGGAGGGACCCCTGTAGTACATGATTCTCCCACCAGGTGAGTGTTCTAGGAACCCATCAGCAAGAGTGTACAAGCTAGCGTTGCTGTGAGAAGCTGCATTCGCCTTCAGTTAATTTTCTTTTGGAGATTCTTTCAAGGCATTTGCCCACTTCATGAGGGGTGATTTACCAGTGCATCTGCCTAAATCGCACTGAATGTTTCAGCAGTTTTTGACCAAAAACAGCATGACTTTCATGCCCTGCCCTTCCTATTTTCCCGATCTTTCCCCCAAATACTTTTTTTGTTGTTTGCTTCTTGGATGAAAAAAGTCCTCAAAGGGAAACATCTTGCCGATGTGGAGAAGGTGAAACAAAAAATGGCAGAAGCGCTAAAGACATCAAAATTGATGAGTATAAAAACTGTTTTGAGCAGTGGGAAAAGCATCTTGACAAGTGTATTGCATTAAACATGTAAGGATACACAATTTTTTATAAATAAATTCTGGGTTTTCTTGGGTCCCCCCTTGTATTAGTAAAGTTTACTTAATAAATATTAAGTAAACTTTATCCCACTTAACTCCAACCATCACTTGTGTAAAAACAATGTTTTATGGTTATTTTGGTCTTATATTAAACTACCTACAGAAGCAAACAGTAAAAATAAACTGATAGGTCTTGTCCTGATATCTATTCTGCAGTGTTATAAATCTAGTATTTGTATAACAGTGGTTCTCCTAGAGAGAAACATTAGAAATTAGATCCTATGCTCTATTCCTATTCAGTGAATAAAATAGAAAAAGCTGGAAGCAATCTGGTAACACAAAACTATTAGTTTATGTTTTGGAGTCTTTAACAAATTTCCAAAGCAACTAAAGTCATTAAAATAGTGAAATTATTACTTCCAAGTGGACATATATTTTTAAGAGAACAATTAAGATAGTTCATTCATTTTCACATATTTTGATGGTTTTTATTAACCAAGGGTTGCAAACTCACTAAAATACTTTTCTAGGAGCACAGAGTAGGTCATGTTTAGATCAAGTGAGCCACAATAATGCCCATTCAGTATTCCCTCACATTGATCAGAACTCACTTCATTAAGAAGTTCCAGGCTAAAGGCTTTAAAGAGACATGCTACTGGAATATAAATGTACACGGCCTGGAGCTCAAGACTTATGATCAGTCAATCTCTCTCCCTCTCTCTCTCTATCTCTCACACACACACGATCATTATCTTTCATTGTCATTCTGAAGAGAACTAGCACTTTGGTTTTAAAGTTTTCTTTAAGTTTAAAAGTGTAAGCTTTTGATTGTAAATAATACTCAACAAAAAAATTTATAATGTTAAAAAAATCCTGCTAAATGAAATAAAAGCTATATAATGTGTGCCATATAAAAGGTGCTTGATAAATATTAGTTTATCAAGACCTGCAAGACAACAATTTAATGATTTAATTCCCATTTGATATAGTGTTGTAGAGGACTCTAAATTTTCTACTTAAACCAGTGCCTTCCACTTCATGTTGTTTACAGACTAGCTATATAAACACTGCTCTATTCAATATCTGGAGTTCTATGAGACAAAGCATTTTTTCCACAAATACACTAAAATGATAAAGAACAAGCCATGATATAATTAGGTATGAAGACTGAAGAAACCACTTATAGCAGTTTGACTTAGATTTTCAAGTGAAAAATAGGAAGATGCTATGTTTGAAAATGGGTCTTTTTATGTATTTATAATACAACAAAGGGACCAACTTTTGCAGTTCATTCTCAAATATTAGAGGGTGTAGTTTCTTCATTGTTTAAAATGATGATATGGAAGACAGCATGCATATGATCTAACACACTTTACTCAAATATAGTATTAATGGGTTTGTGCATATAAAGGATATGTCTCCCTGAACACTGGTTTCTTTCATAGTTTTCACTTTTTTGGAGGAATTGACTTAGTCCAATAATGCCATGGCATGCATACAAAAGTTAACCTCTTATATTTTGAAATAGAAAAAAAGGGAACACATACTCTGGTGAGAGATTCAATCATATTAGCTCAGTACACTGAACTTTATCCACTTGATGAAAGGTTTCCCCAAGTTTGAAATACTTCCAGTAATTCTCTTTCCAAAAGACTGCTGCATATATGAAGACTGCTGCATATATGAAGAATGAAGAAAACAAAACAACAACAACAACAAAAACCCACCAAAAACTTAAGTTAGAACTAAAGACTAACAAATGAATAGTAAAGAAGGTAAGTGCCTTTGCTTAAGGTCAATGTGCTAATAAAGTGGTTTGTTCAGTTCTTTTGCAGATAGATACTTCAAGTGAGGCAGAGAAAAAGGCATTATGTAAAAACAAGTAAAACTACAAACATGAATGTATAATGTGATGATTATGTGAAAGCTCTACCAAGTAATGGAAGTGTGTAACAATCAAGTGTTTACAAAGACGTAGAGCTCAAGGTAGTAAGAAACCACTTCCATTTCTAAGAGCAGAAAGATGATGGTTGGATGTTAGTTGGTCATCTGTGAAAGCAGCTGGGAGATGAGTTTCTGTTAATAGTAGAAGAGAAGAAGAGGCTGAAACAGAGGGGAATCTGAGCAATTTTCCATTTTGGTGGCTAAACTCACACAATCTACTTGTAGCTTTTTGTCATCTGATTACCATCAAAACAGATTACTGCTCCATTTTGAGGTAAGAATGAAGCAGGCTTTCAACTCATGCTCTATCATTATGCTTTCCAGACTACAAATTAAAATAGTCAACTGTTACTTTTATGCATCCAATAAAGAGATTTTTCATCCCAATCTTCCCAGTGCTTTTTGTTTTTTTTTTAAGCAAAGTTCATGTAAGCTGGTAGGTCATAGTGAATCCTAAAATGTATTCCCACAGTGATATACTTGGAACGTTTTCCTTCTGGACTTTATTAAACATAATGTTCTAAGCATTATGAGTGCTCTAAGGTATTTCTTGAATAATAACCCAAACTGCAGAGGGAAAGTAAGAGGCAATTAAAATCTCAGAGACAGAGAGGGGAAGACTAAGACTAGGAAATACCAGCATCTGTTCCTGACAATGGCTGTACTGCTGATCTAGCTCGCGGTCAGCAAACCTGGCCTTAGGGCCAAATTCGGTCCACTGCCTGTTTTTGTATGGTCTGCAGGAGCCAAGAATTGTTTGCACATGTTTAAACGAATGGGGGAGAAAAAAATCAGTATTTTGTGACACGAAAAATTCAGTGAAATTCAAATTTCAATGTCCATAAATAAAGTCCCACATTCATTTGTTTTCATATTGTCTATGGCACCTGGGTACAGCAGAGTTGAGTAGTTGAGACTTTGAATATGGCACACAAAGACTACAATGTTGACAATCTGACCTCTTTACAGAAAAAGTTTGCAGACTGTGAGCGAGATCAGAGCTTAAAATAGTCATCTGTGGTGAAGGATCTGGTTTTTGTTTTGTATTTATTTTCTAATCCATAGTGGATCTGAGTTATGTTTTTAAAATACGAAAGCATGCACTTGGATGTTGCAGTAAATAACAAATTGCTGTAAGTTTCTTTCTTTCTTTTTTTTTTTTTTTTTGAATGGAGTGCAGTGGCTGCTCCTGGCCACCGCAGCCTCGACCTGCTGGGCTCCGGCAATCCT
>CAUYQG010078074.1:0-14919 GCA_963574415.1 Tarsius wallacei | reverse complement strand
TCTACAATAAATAAAAATTAGCCGGGTGTGGTAGCGCGTGCCTGTAGTTCCAGCTACTGGGAAGGCTGAGGCGGAAGGATCACCGGAGCCCAGCAGGTTGAGGCTGCGGTGGCTGGGAGCGGCCACTGCACTCCAGTCTGGATGACAGAGTGAGACTTCAACTCAAAAAAAAAAAAAAAAGAAACGGGACTTACATGGTATTCCAGAGCACATACTGGGGGTCTTTGATAATTAGGAGCATGATATTCAGGGGTGGAGAAGTGAGAAAGGTTAGCTAAAGATCCAAGAGGCCATTCAGGCAGTAAATAATATCCTTAACTTTGGCAGGAATGTTATGGCTGTTTTTTTAATCATTAGATTACATTTTTCTCATTGAAAAAATGTTTAGTTTATTTTTTATTCTTACTTTTTAGAGATAAGGGTCTCGCTATGTGGCCCAGGTTGGACTTGAACTCCTGGGCTAAGACAATCCTCCTGCCTCAGCCTCCCTAGTAGCTAGGACTATAGGCACTCACCACAGCACCTGGCTGAACTAAAATTTTAAGGACATGTATTTGACTGGCAATAGATCTTGCTTACCAATTATTAAAAAAAAAACAAACGATTTACATAAGGGTACCTAAACTGCACAATTTGTGTTTGATGATATTCTTACATTCAGGGACATAATCTGTACACATAATTTATGTCTGAAAACTAAACTAACATTCAAACAAATATGATTTCAGTCAATCACAAAGAGTTTGCCACCACAGGTTTTTGAAAAGACTACTAAAAGGGTGCGTATCAAGACAAAGGAGATTGAACCCAGAAGTCTGGAGTGAAATAAAGAAGGAATAGGAAAGAAAAAGTTAGAAACATGTAGATAAATCTAAAATAAAAAAGAATGATGTAATGGGAGTGACAGGGCTGGGGAAGTTTCTTCAGACTGCAAGGTCAGTGAAGAATTTTCTGAGGCTACATGTATTTTATTTTTTATTAAAAAAAATTTTTTTTTTTTGAGTTGGAGTCTCACTCTGTCACCCAGACTGGAATGCAGTGGCACGCTCCAGCCACTGCAGCCTCCACCTGCTGGGGTCCTGCGATCCATCCACCTCAGCCTTCCAAGTAGCTGGAACTACAGGCATGTGCTATCACGCCCGGCTAATTTTTGATTTATTGTAGAGATGAGGTCTTGCCAAATTGCCCGGGTGGGTCTCAAACCGGTAGGCTCAGGCAATCCACTTGCCTTGGCCTCCCAAAGTGCGGGATTACAGGCTGAGCCACGTGTCTGGCCTGAGGCTACATTTAAATTGAGAGCGGAGGCTAGGCGTGGTGACACACACCTGTAACCCTAGCACTTAGGGAGGCAAGGTGGGAGGAACTCTTGAAGCCAGGAGTCTGAGAACAACCTTGGCAATAATGTGAGACCCCATCTCTACAAAATATAAAAATTTAAAAAAAAATTAGGCAGGTACAATGGCATGCATCTGTAACCCTAGCTACTCAGGAGACTGAGGTAAGAGGATTGCTTGAGCCCAGGAGATGGAGGCTGCAGTGAGCCATGATTGTGTTACTGCACACCAGCCTGAGTAACAGAGCAAGACCCTCTCTCTTAAATACATACACACATACACACATATATACATAGAAAGTTGAATGACCAGGAGCCAACCACACAAAGATCTAAAGTAAGCATTCCAAACAGCGAGCAGCTGATAAAAAGGGCCTAAAAGCAGGATCTGCTTGGTTTGTTTGAGGAACAGAAAGCAAGCTGGCATTTTGAGGAAGGGGGTAAAAAGAAGGCAACAGGGTAAATAGGTAGGGAGGCTTCCTTCACTGTGGTGAAGCAATGAGATTTGCATTTTAAAAACAGTATTTAGCTATTCTAAAGAAACAAGATCACAGGTGGCAAGAGATTAGGCAGAGAGATCAGTGAAGAAACTATACCAGTAAACAGATGAGAGATGATGGTAGTTTGGACCAGGATGGTAGAAGCAGAGATGGAAAGAAGTAGATAGATTTGGGATATATTTTGAAGGATGACTCAACAGGCCTTGTTATTTTGGATGTCGGGGGTGAGAAGAATCAAGGACAACTCCTAGCTTTCTGGCTTGAGCAACTGGGTGGATGGTGGGCCATTTACCAAGAAGGGAAGACTTGGGATGGAACAGATTTGTAGGGAAAAATCAAGAGTTCTGTTTTAGATGTGTTTCATTAGAAATGTTCACTTGGAGTGGAGATATCAAGTGGAAAGTGGCATGGGAGTCATAGGGCAGAGGACAGGGAAAAAGACACTGGAATCATCAGAATAATTATAATATTTAAAATTGTGATATCAAGTGATGTTTGCCCAGGGGTTAGCCATTAGGGTTTCAAGATACCTTTTTGGTGTACGATTATGATGGGGGAAAAAAAGAGCTATTTTTTAGAGATACATGTTGAAATATTCACAAATGAAAAGATATCTGGAATTTGCTTCAAAATAATGGGAGAAGTGAACGAGATATAGACGAAATAACACTGGTCATAAAGTGATAATTGTCAAAGTGTGGTTTTGTGGTAAATGGTGGTACTATTATTATCAATATTATCATTATTTTTAGAGACAAGGTCTTGCCATGTTACCCAGGCTGGACTCGAACACCTGGGCTCAAGCTATCCTCCTGCCTCAGCCTCCTGAGTAGCTGGGACAACAGGCATGTACCAATGTGCCTGGCTAATGGTGGTTTATTATACTAATATCTACTTTTGTATATTGACTTTAGCTCAGAGAGATTAAGTCAAAAGTCACAACCACTCAGTGGTAAAGTCAGAATTCAAATCTCTGACTCCAGTGCTGGCATTTTTTCCCCTCTATGCAATATTATTGCCTCTGTTATTTACACCAAGGGATTGCAGAGATGGAAGGTAGGTAGGTATCATTCTAAAAATGAGAGTTGAGAAATTCCTGATTGGTTACAGACCAGACAAACCACCAAATTAATCTCTTAATCCCAACTTGCCAGGTAGAAATGATGTCTATTTGTACATCCTGAACTAAAATCTGACTTGCTGAACTAAAATCTGACTTGCTGGTAGTCCACTTTCAATACTACTGCCAGAAAGGATTTTATTAAAAAAAAAAAAAAAAAAAAAAAATTGGCCGGGCTCAGTGGCTCAGCCTGTAATCCCAAAACTTTTGGGAGGCTGAGGCGGGTGGATTGCCTGAGACCGCGGGTTCGAGACCAGCCTGGGCAACTTGTGAGACCTTGTCTCTACAATAAATAAAAAATTAGCAGGGCATGGTGGCGCATGCCTGTCATTCTGGCTACTTGGAAGGCTGAGGCAGAAGGATTGCTGGAGCCCAGCAGTTTGACACTGAGGTGACTGTGAGTGTGCTACTGCACTCCAGCCTGGGGGACAGAGTGATACTTCAACCCACCCCCTAAATACTACTTTCCTGTTTAAAAACCATTTCCTCAACAAAATTTATAAGATAAAGGTCAAACATTTCAACATATCATTCAAGGCTCTTTACAGCCTCTGTCAACACTTCTCAAGTGTTTTGATTCAGGATTGCTTTACGCTCTTAAAAACCAAGAACCACAAGTGTTCTTGTTTGTGTGGGTTATATCTATTGATATTTATATTAGAAACTAAAATGGAGAAAATTTAAAAACAATTCATTTATTTTTTAAAAAACCCTTTTTGCAGCAACATGGATAGAACTAGAGGACATTATGTTAAGTGAAACCAGCCAGGAACAGAAAGTTAAATGCCATATGTTCTCACTCATATATGGAAGCTAAAAAAAAAAAGTTAAATTCACAGAAGTAAAAAGTAGAATACAGAAGGCCAGGCACAGTGGTTCATGCCTGTAATCCCAGGACTTTGGGAAGCTGAGGTGAGAAGATTCCCTGAGTCCGGGGGTTTGAGACCAGCCTGAGCAACTTGGCGAGACCTGGTCTCTACAATAAATCTAAAAATCAGCGGGGTATGGTATTGCGCACCTGTAGTTCCAACTACTTGGAAGGCTGAGGCAGAAAGTTCGCCTGAGCCCAGGAGCTCAAGGCTGCCATGGCCATGAGCATGCCACTGCACTCCAGCCTGGGTGACAGAGTGAGACTCCAACTAAAAGAATAATAATAATAAATAAATAAAATAAAAATAAACCAGTAAATATTAACCTAATAATATTTTTACAAATCTCTTTAATATCTGGTTTAATACACATTTGCTTCTGTATTTAATCTGCTATGATGTGTTGCTTTGATTCAAGAATATGAAGAAAATCTGGTCTCATCCAGATTTATAGGCGGAAAAAGGAGTAGTTTAATAGCTTTTTAGAAAACTGTGGATATTCTTCCTCAGTACCATACCAGAGCTTGATAAGTGGTAGTTTCTTAGTTGCCATGTGGAATCTGAAACAGTATCAATGTTTTTGTGCTCTGCTACATGAAAACTCATTGACTTTTCTTGCAGTTTGAATGAACTTTTTACACATGCATAATTTTGTAATCCCATGCATCAAGTTATTTGGAAATTACTGGTTTTCTGAGTTATGTAGATCCTCCAAATGTTAATATATTTTATTATATAATATTAAAAAAGGATTGCTAATTGCACCATTGATCTCATCAGAAGAATGTTCATTAGGAAGATGTCAAGGTCATGGTGGCAGACATAAGTTCAAAAAAATTTTTAATTTTGTTCAAAAGTTTGAGTTTTACCACTGAAAACAAATACAGTCAGCTGTTTCCTTGAATAGGTTCACTATGTTCATTCTTGAGAAAATATCTGCCAGACACTCAAATCTGAATAACCACAGTTGGTCTGTCGGTTGTCCTTTCATGATGGTTCAGGAAGGAAGGGGCACTTCAGACTCACAACTCCAATTTTGCAACTCCAACTCTTTCCCAAGTGTCTTTCTTTGAGGCAACCATCACACTTTGGCATTCAGCAGAAGTACTCTTCGTGTACTTCCCATCTCATCACACAGAGCAAAAAAGAAAGGCTTGAGATTTAGTCAAGTTTACTACTTTATCAGGTATTAGGTGAAATTGGCATTAAAAAAAGAAAAACACTCCTAGTACAATATGGTGCCACGGCTTTGACTTGGGCTAAGATGCGAGTAATTTTACCTACTATTGTTTCTACATCTTCAGTACAAACATCGACACAGTAAAAAAGACAAATATCTTAATATTATTATGAAAATAGTGACTTTTGTATGATCCCTAAGAGCCACTGTATTAATTTTGAATTTAACTTAAAAAATATTTAAATTGACAAATAATAATTGTATATATTTATGGGGTACATTGTGACCTTTTGATCTATGTGTATGTTATAGAAAGATTAAGTAAAGCTAATTAACATATCTATGACCTCACCTACGTATTGTTTTTTGTGGTGAAAACATTAAAAATCTACTCTTTTAGCAATTTTGAAATATGTAATACATTATTATTAACTATTGTCATCATGCTGTACCATAGATCACTAAGACGTATCCCTCCTGTCTAACTGCAACTTAGTACCCTTTCACTAACTTCTCCCCTCTTTCCATTCATCACCCCTCACCCTTGCCCTCTGGTAACCACCATTCTATTCTCTCCTTTTTTATTTATTTTTATTTTTTTATTTTTTTTTGAGTTGGAGTCTCACTCTGTCACCCAGACTGGAGTGCAGTGGCCACTACCGGCCACTGCAGCCTCGACCCATTGGGCTCTGGCGATCCTTCTGCCTCAGCCTTCCGAGTAGCCGGAATTACAGGCACGCGCTACCATGCCTGGCTGATTTTTTGATTTATGGTAGAGATGAGGTCTCGCCAAGTTGCCCAGGCGGGTCTCGAACCCGCGGGCTCAGGCAATCCACTCACCTCAGCCTCCCAAAGCGCGGGATTACAGGCTGAGCCACTGAGCCCAGCTTATTCTCTCCTTTAAAAAATTTTTTTTTTTATTTTAAAGGGGTACAATTCAGGGTTAGGTATACAAATGGTCATCGTACAGGCAAAATTTGGGCCTCACCTTGGTCTCCACCTCACTTGGTTCGAGATATTCTCTCCTTTTACGTGTTTGAATTTTTTACATCCACTGGACTATTCATTCTCTTCTAGCCACATGTCCTGTTTCTGTTTGCCACTATTCTCGTCTCTGTGACTTTGCATATATTGTTCCATTTGCTTGCAAAGTCTTTCCCAACCAGTTGGCAAAATCCTGTTTGTCTTTTAAGGTCTGGTTTGGATTCCATTGCTGAGAGTTGAAGTCTGTGTTAAGCTGACTAAATCACTCTGTCCTTGGTGTGTCTATCACACTGCACATTGTTTTAGCACTTTGAGGACAGAGGGGTTACTAACATTTTAAAGCACCCAATATGTGCCAGACCCTGGTGCTAAGCTTTTTATATGTTTTCTAATGAAGTTGTCCAGTTAATTCTATGAGTTAGTATCATAGCCCTGTACACCAAAGGACCAGACACACAGCTGAAGCTGAAGTCAAAACCAAGCCCATGATTTCAGCATCATCTTGCTCCCAGGGTCTGATGGCACATACATGGCACAGTTAAGATACTCAGTTTATATCTCCTGAACTTAGGAAATAAATGAACTTATTAACAATCTAACTCCATAATGAAAGGTTCTACAATGCCCCTCATCTTTCAGAGCCTGGGGACAGGGCTCCAGTACAGTAATTTTTTCATTCTTCATTATTTATATACAGTTTAGATTTGAAATCTTCATTTACTTATTTAAAAAAGACCCTGCATTTTCACTTCTTTCAGCAAACTCTTAGCCATGGTATGGTAATTTAATGATCACACTGCCATCAAGCCTGAAACACAAATGTTGACATTTGATAGTAATGTTTTTCCTCTCAAAGTTGCTTCAAGTAAATACCAATGGTGTATCCAAGTAAATGAAGTAATTATTGAAAGAGTAGATGGTGTATATTTTTTGATATGTGTATTCATGTTTTAAACAAAAATTATGTCAAAAGGTTTTAAAAAAACTACTGAATATCACTTTTTTCACTTAGTCTGGGACATTATGAAATGTGAAAATTCCAATGTGCCTCTGAGAAAAGCTTAATACCTCAATGACTTTTACTTAGATTACAGCATGTAACTTAAGAATGGTGGTAAGACCAGAGGTTCTGAAGTATGGCCCAAGGACCAGCAGCCTCTGGATCACCTGGGAGCTTGTTAGAAGTGCAAATGATCAGGACCCAGCCTGGACCTACTGAATCGAAACTTCTAGGGGTGAGGCCTGGCAATCTGTGAGTGGCCCTTCAGATGACGGTGAAATGGCAAAATCTGAGAACCAACAAAGCAAGTCAACTGTGTCATTGGGATTCATGGATCTTATCTATAAAAAATTGATAAATTTTGGAAGAAATGACTAGTCCACATATAACCAAATCTGTGAAAATATGAACTGTCTAGTATGTGGTCTATTATGCCCAGGGCCTGGGTTGCCCTCAAACCTACACACAGTGGACCGCAGCCAAAGGAGAGAGTCTTGTTTCACAGAAAAGAGGCAGAATCACTTCTTGCCTTTGTTTTCCAGGGTGTGGATAAACACACCAAAGCTGTACTTAATTAGGTGGAAAACCATGTACTGAACTGCAAGAACTATCTGCCACACCCTTCTAGGTAACTCCAGCCATGTGCTGTTTAAGAGGCCTTTTTTCCTAAACAAAATACTAACCTGCGATACATGCATTCTATTACTAGTGAAGTAGAAAATCCTGTCTCTGAGAACATTGCCATGGAATACAACATTCAACTACAATGTCAAGATATTCTTTCTAGGAATATATTACCACTATTCTAGTTGCTTTGTTATTTCATGGATTTAAGGAAAATAGGGACTTGCTACCATTTTGACAATTTGGAGGTATATAAAAAGCCCACTTTAGTAAAGAATATATATATATATCTTCCTAGCATTTTGCTAGGAAATGTAAAGGCATTAATTGTTTACTTCATTTTTCAATTACATGTTCTAAAGAAAAACTGGTGAGATAAAATGAGCCATCAATTAGAGTTTGCTGTCCTTGTGGGAAAGAAGGCCAGACCAGGCAGAGAAGGTTAACTGTAAGTTAGGAAGGAGAAAAACTCGGAAGCAGATGAATAGAGGACTCAGGGCATATCCTTGTTTAAAAATAAAAAGGCCAGGGAATATAGGGAAATCATCCTATTTGCCACAAACTTGGGATAAAAGTTCCTTGTTTTTATTGGCAGTTAATTAACTTTGTTTAAAATACAAACGAGAAAGAGAAACTCAATTTCCTACACATAAATGTTTACGTGAAGGATGACATGTGAAAATATAACAATTTTGTTTGATCTTGTGTTAATTAACAATGCACAGAATGGGAAGAATACGAGTTTAGGAGTGAGGCAGACCAGGGTTTGAATTCTGGCTCCGACAAGTACTAGCTCTGTGACCTGCCAATTCTTCATTTCTCTGATTTTCAGTTTCCTCATCTGAAGAATATTGCCAATGTACAAGGTTTTATAAGTAGTTGCACAGAGTAGTTGATAGTTATTGAGTCATTAAAGAAAATCGATGCCTAGAAAAATGGTGTGGGGATACACTCTGCCCAGTTGAACTGAGGGTATGCCATTGGGTCTCAGTCTCAATAATCAACTTCTCTTATTTCCCTTACATGTCAAATAACCATAAATTGCTTGCTACCCATCCTCTGCTTTTCCCACAACACTTGGAAGGAGGACAGAAAGAAAAAGAAATAAAAAAACCAAATATTCCCTTAAAATAAGGAATGCATATAGAGATAATACCTTGGTAAAAGCCAAAAAGAACTGCTTGAAGAGTGGTATTCATTTACAGAGAAGGAAAGAAGAGTACCATCATTTATTCACTTGGTCCTGGTTCTTCCTCACACTATCATAGCATTTCAAAACAACATATTATTTATTGCTATTAAGGGGTTATGAATTTTCTTTTCTACGTGAAAGCTTCTCTGCCTTCACCGGAAAGCAGTAGGCTATTTTAGCCAAAGATCCAGGGCTATAAACCTTGTTCAGTGCAATAAGATCACTTTAATACAATTCTAATCTTGGAATGCAGTTATAAAGATAGATGATGGTCACAGAGTGCTACTTACAAACAGAAATGGCTCTTATGCAATCTTAAAAGATATAAAAAACTTAGCACCTGAAAATGTGTTAAAAAATTCCTATATTCTGCCAGTCTGTTTTACATACCTGAGAATTTTTTTAGGAATACGTGATGGCGAAGAATGACTCCTTTTCTTCTTCTCTGAGTCCTGTAGCAGCACATCCTCGACTCTGCCCTTCTCTGGAACTGCTGCCTGGTCTGCTCCAGCCTTGCTCTGCTCCACGCTGAGCTGGCCTTGGGCAGGGTCGCACCTGTACATGAAGACAATGGCTGGTTTCTCACTGGCTTCTCCTTTGGCTTCTGTGAACCAGTGATGGCGTTGCACTGGAGGTGGTGGCAACATGTGAATGACTGTGCCATCCAGGCCCACCAGTTTCCCTTTCTCTCGCTCTTTCTCTTTGTCATCCTCCTCGTCTGTTTTCCGACGGCGGAAGAAGCTTTTAAATGATATCCAGCGCTTGGGCTTTGCGTCAGCTGCCCGCCTGCTGCCTTCAGAGTGCAGGATTGACTCAGCTTCTGTGGACCTGGTGGGGCTAGTGGGCTTGGTCCAGTTGGCGAAATGCCTCTGCAGGAGGCTACCTGCATGGTATGGGGAGGAAGTAGAGCGCGGTGGGGGGAAAGGGGGTGGCGGCTCACTGTGGGGGCTCGCCACTAACTTGGAGGGAGGGGAGGTGACTGGCTTTGCAAGTGGCTCTTTCGGTACTTTGGTGACAGGACACTCTGTGGTCTGAGGCGCTTCAGTCTCGCCACCAGGCTGAGGTGTGAAGAGAGATTTGGGCCGGACCGGGGTGCCCTTTGGTGTGCTCTCAGCAACATCAGCATCTGGGGGCACAGCATAGAGCTCTTCCACGCTGCAGGCTTTAGGGCCAGACTGAGGTGCTTCTGGAGGAGACTGTGGGGGCTGGATAGAAGCCACAATCTGAGAGAGCACCGTGCTGGCCTTCTCCCTGACGCTGCCACTGCTGCTGCCATCCGTCTGAGACTCCTGAGTGCCTTCTGTTTTGGCCACAGGCTCCTGAGTGGTTCTCTGGATCTTTGCTGGGGAGCTGTGGCTGGAACTATAGCTTCTCTGTGGTGAAGACTGGCCTCTGTTGAGACAGTTGTTAAACTCCTGAACCTTCTGGGCCACAGAGCCCCTTTTCCGCTCTGTGCTGTTTGAAATCCCCTTAGCCTGGGGACATTCAGTGGTTTTGCTAGTGGTGTTATCAGACACTTGGCTTTCTGTTTCTATTTCTTCGTAAGTATGGCTTATCACACTTGTGGTTTTTTCCTTTGCCGAGAGTTCTCCACTTGTTCCCAGGAAACTTTTGTAGATGGCTAGATTGTCATATGCATTTGGATTGATCACAATGGGAACTTTGATAGCATTTTTGGAACTCCGAGCATAAGTTGGCTCGTCATGTATGATAATTGGGAAAGGTGGCATACCAGCATTATTGTAGCTATTAAATTTTATTTCAGACAAATTAGGTGACTTAACAGGGATGGTTTTAGAGGAAATGTTTGTAGCTGTGGGTGATGTAGGTGCTGATTTGTGACAGCTTTTCCTTGGAGGGACATTTGGTCCAGTCCCACCAGTAATCAATTCTACTTTAGGTATCTTTTGTCTCGGACTGGTGCTGGAAGTCCAGACTTCCTGGTATCGGATTGCACTGGATTTTTGGAAATGGGCGCTTAGTTGTCCTGGCGTCAAGGTAGGTGATGTCACTGGGGAGTTTGGAGTAGAAGATGAGCTTTTCGTTTTGGGGCTGCTGACAGGGCCCTCGAGGTGCTCGCTGGCCATAGCTGCTGACACATCTACAACAGTGTATGGCTTGCACAACGGCTGTTCCAGATTCACAACGCGGTAGGGCTTGGCTTGCTCTTCTACAGGGACAAGGTTTATGGTCACTGCTTGCCCAGCAATATCAGTAGAGGCTTTGCTTTCTGGCTTCTCAGTTTGTACAGCAATCTTACCGTCCTTCTCTTCTAGTCGGAGGGCCAGGACTGCTTTGTGTGTCTCTGGACTTTTCACTGAGCTTTTGGAGGCCTGTGATGAAGGCTTCTCCTGATTATTACCAGAGAGATTCTCATAACTGGGCTCAGTTTCCTTCATGTCCTTAGAATCCCCTGGGTTACCAGGAGATATTCCTCCATTACACATCTTCTGCGATAAACTACTAGCTGTCTCAGAACGTGATTCCTCTGTCAAAGAAGAATCTGGTGACATGGAGTCAGATGACACCATACTCTGAATGCTTCCTTGTCCATAAGAGACCACAGAATTCTCCTCATAACCATTTAGGATTTCATCATAGCTGTCGTCGTAGTCTACAGCACAGATTCTCTGCAGAGACTTATTTCGCAGGGGGACAGTATTCCATTTTTTGTCCACAAAGAATCGAACAGGAGACAAAGTGTTTGCCCTGAAGTTGGCAAAGCGAGGCTGCCCCCTCATGCGGATCTCCATGGCCAGCAGCTCCTCATCGCTCTCATCCCAGCTCTCATGCTCCTCCCCCATGTTACTGAAGAGCGCATCTTCCTCACTCTCCTCGCCACTGGAGAACTCTGGGTAGCAGAACCGGCCCCCCTCATTGCTGATCACTTCCGTGCTCCCACTCAGAATCACATGCTTGCCCTGAGTGTCCTTCATCCCACCCATCATGCAACTTGGGGGAAGCTTTCTTTCCAGCGAGCGTTTATAGCAGTCATTTATTCTTCCTAAGAATGTTTCTCTGGAGCTTGTTTCATTTCCTCTCACCTGAGGGGTGGTCTCCAAGCCTGCTATCTCCTTCAACACTTCAGTGAGCCCATTATTGTTATTTGAGATCTTCTTTGCACTGTCACTACTGCCATAAGGCTTAGGAGCGTGGCCAATCCCTTCACCTTCTTCTTCATTGTTATTGTTAAGTGGTTTCTGACCCAAGGCAGTTCTGTTCCGGTTCCACCCTATGATGACAGGTTTGTTCTCACAGTGTTCTTGGATGCTAAGCTCGCCACATACACTTTGCCCATCTGCCACCATCATAGTGGGCTTCACAGCTATTGTGGGTTTTTTAGCCACAGGAGGCCGGAAATTTCCGGTGTTCCTGATGCGGTGGTTGTTACTGTGATTGGCGTTCGTTTTCACATTGCCATGGGTGATGGGTGCCTTCTCAGGGTCCGGGGGAAACTGGTGCAAGCTTTTAGGTTTAAAGCAATTCTTGCATTCACCAGGTTTCCAGACGTGTTCAGTAAAGGTGTTACAAGCAGACATTTTTAAAAATAGAACTTCACAGACAACGCTTTTCTTTCAGTGCATGACAAACTTTCATCTGCCAGTTTTTACCTTCTTTATGTATTACAGGAGCTCTTCCACGTACGATCAATCTGTGGGAGAAAAAAGAAGAAAACAACTGAATGAAAAAGGCACTACGAAGCTTACCATTATAAGTGACTTGAAAAAACTAGCTCCATTCCTCAATTTTCCTTAACTTAAAAGATTGAAAGATAAACTAATTTGGATACTTTGCAATCTCCCTTTAGCCAATCAGCATTTTGGAAAGTTGGTCTTTTAACTACAATTTTAGTCATATTGAACCGTAGAGAATCTTTGGCTTGATGTTCCTTTGGCAATCACACTGTGACTAACCTTCCCCCAGGAAATGGCTTTGCTACTGCTCTTTCTGTTATGCACCAATCTCTCCAACATTTTCTAGCCCGTGAGAGGTTCCTCTTCGGCCACCCATCATTAACATTTTAGATATTTCATAGACTCCTCAAACTCAATGTATTGAAAATGTATCCTCTGGCTACCCCTTTTCTCAATTCAAAGAAACTTACCTTCTCCACCCCTCATGTCACCTTCTTACTCTTTCCTTACCCCGTATTTCAGTTAATATCATCACTAGCCACCTAGATAGCTAAGATTCAACCATCAGACCATTCCACCACTCTAACTCCAACTCCTACTAACTCCCTAAGTTAGTCCTGGCAATTTTATCTCATTGCATTTCACCAGAACACATTCCTGCCATTACCAGACAGTGCTGGAAGTTCAGATACTCACTAGAGTTTGCTTAGATTACTGCAACAGGCTGTTAACTCATCTCCATTTCTTTAGCCTCACTCCCTTCCAATCCTTCCTCTAAGTGGTTGGTTCTCAGATAAGCAGTAACAGACCCACCTGGGAACTTGTTAGAACTGAAGTTTTCATAGGTCAAACCCCAGACCCACTGATTTGCATTAAAATTTTTTTTTCCATTTAAAAAATGTGGGGTACAATTCAGGGTTAAGTATACAAATGTTCATTATGCAGGTACCCCTGTTGATGAGGTGTCTCCTCCACCCCGGCAGTTTGCGCTATTGCCAGTCCTGCCCTCCCACCCCCACACCTGGCAATTTTCCACTACTGACAATCCTTTTCTGAAATGATTACGATAATTGTTCAAGGTCCATTTATGGGTGAGAACATGTGATACTCAGCTCTTTGTTTCTGTGAGAATTTGCATTTTAGTGAGATTCTCAGGTGATTCCACTGTTTTATACTATGATCAGATTTAGCTTTCTAAAATGTTAATATGATCACTTTATAAACTAGCTTAGCAACTACTCTGTAGCTCAGTTTCACCTTGTGCTTGGCTCCCAAAAGTCAGTATGCAGACTAGGGTTTTTAGCTAAATAAGAAGTACTTGGGGAACTCCCCACCCTTACCTAGTCAAAGGTAACCTGGCAAAGAAACCAGGAAACTGGATTTTTAACGAGTTTTCCAGGTAATTCTATGTGCACTGAGGTGTTAGAACCTCTGATTATAGGGTGGAATCCAAACCCCTTAGCCTTTCACGGCATGGTCCTTGCCTCCCTGCTGGCCTCATGTCTTGACAATCAGTCTTATCACACTTGAAATCCCACCAGGCTACTCGTTTCTCCTTGGTATTATCAAAGCCCTTTAGACGCCCCTCCATGAACAGGTGCTTCCATTTTTAATTGTTTGCTTCCCCACTAGTTTTTGAGCATCTTTAAGGTACTGGCTGTATCTTATTCATCTTTGTGTGTCTAGCATAAGGAGCTAAATAGACATTGGTTGATTAAGTGTGCTTGTCAGGCTTGTTTAAAACAACAAATCTTGTGGGTCTCTTTCTTGTCTTAGGCACCCAGCTGCAGACCTTCCCACAGAATGCCACCTCAGTCCTGTTTCTACTTGGAATATTATGATATTGTACATTTACATTTTGAATATTATAATAAAGATGGCAGTAGGCTTGTAAGAACTATTCTACTAGCTGGCAAGTTTCACTTCATTCATGTACAATGACAAAGATAGAATCCTGAGTTGGTCAAAACCCAGCCTTTTTGGTAAGTTTCAATATGTTTCTAAGGAATGAAACTATTTTCTCTAGCTAATATATACAAAGAAAAGTCCCTTATAAACAATACAGCACTTACAAAAACCTCTGCCTTAGTGGATAAAATATAGACTTATGGACCAAAGAAATCGGCCCAGAAGCCGGGCTCGGTGGCTTAGCCTGTAATCCTGCGCTTTGAGAGGCTGAGGTGAGTGGATTGCCTGAGTCCACAGGTTCGAGACTCGCCTGGGCAGGCGAGACCTCATCTCTACAATAAATAAAAAAAAAATAGCCGGGCGTGGTAGCGCGCGCCTGTAATTCCAGCTACTTGGAAGGCTGAGGCGGAAGGATCGCTGGAGTCCAGCAGGTCGAGGCTGCGGTGGCCGGGAGTGACCACTGCACTCCAGTCTGGGTGACAGAGTGAGACTCCAACTAAAAAAAAAAAAAGAAATCGGCCCAGAGAGCCCAGTCACACAACAAGGTTAAAATACATTCTTCAAGTGTCTCTTT
>CAUYQG010078070.1:0-14526 GCA_963574415.1 Tarsius wallacei | reverse complement strand
GTCACCCTCCTTTTCCAGAGGGGTACTAAGTAAGACTCTGACTAAAAAAAAAAAAAACAAAAGCAAAAAAGAATAAAATCTTGTCATTTGTGACAACATGGATGGAATTACAAATTAGAGAACATCATGCTAGGTGAAATACGCCAGAAGCAAAAGGACAAATGCCACATGTTCTCACATGTGAAATCTAAAACAATTAAACTCAAGGAAGCAGAGAGTAGATGGTGGTTACAGAAGCTGGGGGGGCGGGGGGAACAGGGAGATTGATGAGGGTGCACAGTCTCAGCTGGACAGGAAGAATAAGGTTTTTTATTTTTTGAGATCTATTGCACAGCATGGTGAATATAGTTAATAACAGCATATTATACACTTCAAAAGTGCTAACAGAGGAAATTTCAAATGTTCTCACCACAAACATAATAAATATTTGAGGTCATGAATATGTTAATTAGCTCAAATTAGTTATTGTACATTATATTCATAAACTATAAAATCATTTTTACCCCATAAATATATACAATTATAAGTTGTCTGTTTATAATACATTTTTAATTTTTAATTTTAATTTTTAGGGCATTCAAAGTGTGTATAGTTTCGCTTTTTTCTCATTTATAATACATTTTTTAAAAACTGAATGAATGAGTGTCTCTTTCTCCATTCCCCTTTTAAATACCTACTGAGCACCTACTATGAGTTTGTCCATCCTAAGTACCAGGACACAGCCAGGTGAGAGTCTCTGTCATCAGGAAGATTATATCCTAGTGGAGAAGTCCAGAGTATCAGCGGGCTGGGAGCAGACGATGGTCACCTCAGGCTGCAGTGCCTTCCTGAAGGACACGAGACAGGTGGGGCTGCACTGGTTCAGCAGGTGGTCAATTCTGAGTGGGTGACAGTTTGTTGAGACCAGCTGAAGAGGAGGTTGTGGGTGGGACTGAGGCCCGATGTGTAGTCAGCTGGTGTGCTAGATAGGGAAGTCATGGGGACAGGAGCACTTGGTGCAGGGGAGGGTGGCTGTGAATGCAGAGGCCATGGGATGAGTTGTTCCCATAGGGCCAGACTGTGTCCTGGTGCAAAAGTGGCCCATGTCCTCTTCTGGAAGATTTCTCCAGCTGCTGTGCCCTGAGGAACCAGATGGACCACAGTGGGGGGCAGGAGGGGCAGCTATGAGACCATGCTGGGGCGCTGCTTCCATCCAGGAAAAGGAGGACAGGTGTGGGTTGGGCCGAGGTCTTGAGGGCTTAGAAGGATCTGCTGGACCCAAGACGTGCTTGGAGACAGAGCAGCTGAGATGGACCATTGAGTTAAATGCAAAGGACTTTTGTTATTACCCATGAAAATATAATACGCACCCTTTATTGAGAGCCTGAAAATTTTGGGAAGTGCCAGCAGGCTGCCTGTTCATTTGAAAACTTAGCTTTTTCCTAACAAGAGAGCACTGCCATCATTCTAGCCCTTCTGAAGATTCCAGTCATCTTACTTTTTAGAGGCTTAAGGGATTCTTGAAGTTTAAAAAGGAAAAAACCAAACAATGAGAACTGAAGAGACACCCTGTCTCACCCTGCTTACTGGTGTTTCCTGTCCTTACTTAGTCTTAGAATCCTTCTCTTTCTTGATGGTCATTTCGCACAGCTCCACCTTTCATCAACTGTCACTGAGAACATGACCTAACTCTGCGTGGAGTCTTTCCTTCCTTTCTCAGTTTCTCCCTAGGCTCAAGATCAGACCTGCAGGTTACCAGCACGGCTCGGATCTTCAGTGTACCAACACAGTTCTTCCTGGAAACTTGGTGGGAATCTAGCCTTGTCCTGGCTGTTATCTTTCCTCTTAACATTGTAGGAGGCAAATGTCTAGATTACAATGTTTTATAGCTTTTTTTCCCAATAATTGTGTTCCTACGGCAGAGCTATTCTATCTACCAATTATTCCTATTTTTTTAAAAAAAGGTGGGGGATTCTGTAAAATTGTGGAGAATTGTGTAAAATTCTATTTAAAACTGACATTATCTCCCAAATACTTTCTCTTTCTCTTAATGTGGAAAGTGATAGCCAGTGGCACATGGACCATGCAGATGATATTCAATAGAGATAAAGGAAACAGAGTTTTGAATGTGAGAATGCACACCTATGTGTACATCAGAACTCTGTTTAAATCCCAGTTTGGCTGTGTAATCTGCAATTTGGGAGTGACCACAGTGAGTGCCTTGTGAGGGCCCAAATGTCCTACAGGAGTCAGAGAATAGATGTGTATCTTGGAGTTGTCTAAACTGTCAAGGAGAAGAAATATCTTGCTTTGTTTTTAATATTTGGACAGACACTGGTGATAATGATACTGAGTGTTCTCCTGCCCTGGAGCAGTTGATGCTGCTTGTGTCATGACGGTGGTCTGGGCCGCTGTCCAATCTGCTTAATTTTAAGATTCTCATAAAGGAAAATGTCTGGAGGAAGTGTGGTATATTATCACACTTAACACAGCCAATTAAATAAATGTCCCGACACAGGTTACTTTATAAACTCATCCATCACACAAGTTAGCTTGGTCTGCCCTTCCCGGATTAGGAGGGTGGCAATTTCTCAGGAGCAAAGTTATTGATTTCTCTGGAGAGAGCTTCTTTTCCAGCTTGATTTTTCCTTCTCTTCTGTACTTCTACTCCTGTGTCACCTTCTCAGGAACTGGAGGCCCATTTGTATGTCGGTGAGAGAAATGCTGCTTGGAAGGATGTGGGAAGCCATATCTCAAGTCCATGCTAATTATCCACACCCACTCAGGGGATTTTTGCTCAACATGGAGTACAGTATACTTCCCTCTTGTACAAGCAGAGGAAAGTGTCGACTGTCGGAGTTGAGACCAGATGGCCAGAGTCACAGGCAGTGAAAGAACTTAACTGAGTCGGATTAGAGTAGAAAAACCAGTTTACTGAGTATTCTGCAAGGGATACAGTGGGCAGCAATGGGAAAGCTGTCCACAAAAAGCAAGTGGCTTGAAGCATCTTCCCAGTGGAATCTGACCTTTTTGGTTAGGGTGAGTTTTAAGATTCCATCATGCATTAGGGTTCCTGCCATGCCGATGAGGTAATTCTGATTAGTTGATGTTCGACTTTGCTGGTGACTTCTCGTGAGTCAGTTGGAGATTAACACAAGGTGGCTCTTGTACCAAGTGGCTTCCACAATGACTCCCTCTCAAACCTCAGCACACTCACGGAGCAAATGTCACTCCCTTTCGTTGAACTGTTCAACCCCATGAGCTCTGATATCTTTTTCCTGAATTTTAATACTGATTCCTACATGTTAAATGACAATTCAATTGTCACATGTGATATTGACATAAAGCATTTACTAAGCTAATTGAGAATGCCTCCCTTTATCAATAATCTTTCATGGTTTGGGCAAAGCATCTCTTCTCAGGGAATAATTGGAAAGCAATGACAGCCATTTTACTAGGTTTGAGAGATTTGAAGGAATTAACTATTTCATTCTAAAAGCTTTATCTTAAGTCAATCTTTGTACAAGATAAAGATTTTCCCAGAAAAATGAGAGGGGAAACAGACATAGATAGAACAAAAAATCCTACATTTATTGAGGGCTCACTACAAGCCAGACATTATGCTGGGAGTCTGATATACATTATCTCCCTTAACATGCATATAGTTTGGATGTTTGTCCCTCCAAATCTCATACTAAAATGTGGCCCCCAGTGTTGGAGGAGGGGCTTGGTAGGAGGTGTTGGGTCATGGGGAAAAATCCCTCATGAATGTCTTGGTGCTGCTCTCCTGGTAATGAGTGAGTTCTTGCTGTATTAGTTCAGAGAGTTGGTTGTTTAATAGCCTGGCACCTCCTTCTCTCTGTTGCTCCTGCTTTTAACATGTGACATGCTGCCTCCCCTTCCCTTTCTGCCATGACTGTAGCTTCTTGAGGCCTCATCAGAAGCGATGTTGGAGCCATGCAGAACCGTGAGGCAAATACTCCTCTTTCCTTCATAAATTGCCAGCTTCGGATATTCTTTTATAGCAGTACAAATGGGTTTCTCTGCATCCTGTGGGAGTGAACTGAAATCAGAGAGGCCAAGTCACTCATGCCCTGAGCTGCAAGACATCTGGCCTGGGGCCCAGCACTGAGTCTGTGGGACTGACCTCCATTCTTCTTGTAGCCCACTGGACCTCACTGCCTCCACTGGTTTGATCCATGTGCCTCTACTCACCAAGGGGTGTAGTGGCCTAGCAGTCACAGCTGGATCTGACCCGCCATGTTCCTTCAAAGTTCTTCTCAGTGGTGTGGATGGAATGGCAGGAAATGACTATCACAGGACTTCTGTCTCACCTGGCCAGTTAGGCGGTCTCCTGGTGTGAAGCTGGGATTGTCAATCTCCCAGTGTCTCAGGGGGCAGCACGGTCACTGCTCCTTACAATGGTGACTTTGTCTTCTTTTGGTGGCTAAGAAGGATGTCATCACACACGTTCCCTGTGCTGCTCACGCTATGACTAGCAACTACTTGATCCTCTGTGTGAGTCACAGACGTGCTCAATACCCTGTTGTTCTAGACTACCTTTCTTCCTACTCTCAGAACTGTGGGGCTGCCTCATTGGGAGAAGACAACAAAGACACTGATGACCTTCCTGTGCCCATCCACATGGTGAAGCCTCTCCATGTGCAGGGAGATTCACCCCAAAGTGTGGCTTTTTGCCACAGAGTCTCTCTGACCTTCCTGCCTCCACTTGGTCATAGAGAAGCTGCTTTCTCTCCCTGTTGTTATCTGTCACAGGAAAGAAGAGAACAACTGAACAGAACTTCTTAGAGTATAATGCCCATCTCCAAGGACCCTTTAATTCCAAAGATAACTATCTGCAAGTCATTCTCTGTCTCCTCCACTCCTTCATTATCCCAGCCACTTGTTACCACTCAATGAACTTCTCTCCCCACTCCCATAACCTGTTTTACTAGAACATAAGCCCCAGTCTTCCTGATACCTCCAGGTATTCTATAACTCATTGGGAAGTTGGGTCTGCATTCTGACTTCCCTGTATACATGGTAAATACAATTTGTGTGCCTTTTTTCCTATTAATTAGTCTTGCCTTATGCCAGTGATTTTTTTCAGCGAAACTTTAGGAGGCCAATGGTCATGGCCCCTACAAATGGCAAGAAGAAATTTCTCATTTCTTTAAATTATTCCCTAAATTAGCCGGGCGTGGTAGCGTGCGCCTGTAGTTCCAGCTACTCGGAAGGCTGAGGCGGAAGGATCGCCAGAGCCCAGCAGGTCAAGGCTGCGGTGGCCGGAAGCAGCCACTGCACTCCAGTCTGGGCGACGGAGTGAGACGCCAACTCAAAAAAAAAAAAAAAAAAAAAAAAATTATTCCCTAAACATAGTCCAATTTTCTCAGATCAACTATTAAGCTGTTTTTAAAAATGTGTATATTATGACTGATAAGTAAGAATTCATCTTAGGTATTTAAGTATTTTCTTTTCTTTCTTCTTTGTAATTTTCCTCCCCAAAATCTAATGGCATTTCTCACTCCAATTCCCAAAATTTGCCCAAATCAGGGGTGAAGTCATTGGTTTCTTATTCTGATAAGAGCAAAATGGAGTCCACTTAAGTGATCAAGTTAATTGTTTTCCCACAATTAAGGATATCAGGGATCCAAAGAGAACTCAAACTTTAACACTTACTTTTTTCTGACTACTAAGGAAACATCATTCTACTAAAATTTTTAGAAAATACACATAAGAAGGAAGAAAATTAAAATGATCTGTAGCCGGGCTCAGTGGCTCAGCCTGTAATCCCGCGCCTTGGGAGGCTGAGGTGAGTGGATTGCCTGAGCCCGCGGGTTCGAGACCCGCCTGGGCAACTTGGTGAGACCTCATCTCTACAATAAACAAAAAATTAGCTGGGCATGGTAGCGCGCGCCTGTAATTCCAGCTACTTGGAAGGCTGAGGCGGAAGGATTGCCGGAGCCCAGCAGGTTGAGGCTGTGGTGGCTGGGAGCGGCCACTGCACTCCAGTCTGGGCGACAGAGTGAGACTCCAACTCAAAAAAAAATGATCTGTGATCTTCCACATCTGAAGACAGCTATTATCAATATTTGGTGCACATTGAGTTTTTTCTTTTTGCATTTTATTTTTATTTTTTAAAGACAGGGTCTTGTTCTGTTACCCAGGCTAGAGTGCAGTGGTGTGATCATAACTCACTGCAGCCTTGAAATCCTGGGCTCAAGCAATCCCCCTGCCTCAGCCTCCCAAGTATGGGAGGACAGGGACAAGTATGTGCCATCATGCCTGGCTAATTTTTTATGGAGACAAGTTCTCACTATGTTGCCCAGGCTGGTCTTTGAACTCCTGAACTCAAGAGATCTTCCTGCTTTGGCATTCTAAAGTGCTGGAATTACAGGCATGAGCCACAGTGCCCAGTCTCTCTTTGTGTCACAAGCATTGGTATACTAGTCAGGAATCTTAATTCTGCCAGGTAAGTGACAGAATGAGCTGTGTCAGGGGTTGGAGGGGCAAGGCCACAGAGACATGATCTATCCATAGAGGGCACATCTGTGCCAGGAAATTGGGCTGGAAAGAAGCCCTGGGTGCAGAGCGGTAGAGGAACCATATACCAGGGCTCTGTGGAAACCCTGTTCTATATGTCCCTTCTGAGGTTATGGAGAGCCACCTCCCTTGCTCTCCCTCAATGCCACAGGGAGGTTGGCTTCCTTCTTATTCAGCTTGTTTTCATGGCGTTCTGATCCCTCAGAACTTCCTGAACACAAGAGTCTCCAGGATCCCACAAGGAGGTCTGAATACTGTAGCCCCACTTCTTGTCCTGGAGACTCTTACCTTAGGGTCGCCTGCAGCTTGTACATGTCGAAAGATCCAGCCCACCAACAGAGGCCAAGCCACATGTGGGATCACATCCTCTGTGCTGGAAGGAATTCATCGGGTCAGAGAGCCACAATCCTACTTCATGTGACTGTGTGTAAATGCCATGGCATCTTAGCCACACACACACACACATGTCGTTCACAGGATGTGTCGGTGTTGTATTTGCATTCACTAGAGAGCACCGCGTCAGCCACAGTGGATAACACTCCCTTCTACACACCCACATGCGTGCCGGGCATGGGTCTGCAGTGTTGGGCATGAGCCCAGCCACCCACACTGCCACAGATCAGGGCTTGGCCTGTCCCTCAGAGGGCTACACCACAGTCATTCGTGGCCATCAGGCGGATCTACCTTTTAAAAATAGACATGTTTTTGCACTCTTGAAACGACTTATTTCCTACTCTTTGTCACAGCCAGCCTTGTTTAAGCTTGTGGTAAAAAGAGGTTTGGAAGGTTTTCCACTGCAAGGTTATTTAAAGTTCTTTGAGCTGCCGCCAGCCCTTCATTTAGCATTTTAATAAACTTCCCAGGCCAAGGAGTAATTTCCCTGTATCCTCTCTGTCCTCGGTGTGAAGTCATAGTACAAAAGGGGGTCATCAGTTTTAGGTCCTTCATCTGTACCAATTATCAAATTATCCTCATGAATAACCAGAGAGCAGGGCTGGGACATGGCAAAACAGGAGCAGCTTCTTCCTGTGATTAGCACTAGGAAGGGGTCACAGACATGTCCAGGATTTAAGAAAGTGCCGACAGAAACATTTTCTGCACAGATCGCTCAAAAGGACATTTAAAAACTGCACACACAGCCAAGTTCTAGCAAGAAACTAGAATTAAATTGCCCACACATTTGCTTATTTTGTGGTGCCCTTATCTGAGTCTCTCAAGGCAGAAGGACCCGTGGACATGCATGTGGACGTGGTGATAGAGAGCCTGGCCTCTAGGACAGCTGCTTGTAAGGCTGCCCAGAGAATGTTCCGGAACGGCAACTCTGGGTGCAGTGTATGTCACTTCTCCTGTTTCTAGGTGTTGGGCCAAAACTCAGTTTTAAGAAAACAATTGCAGGACGGGCGCCGTGGCTCATGTCAGTAATCCCAGCACTTTGGGAGGTAGAGATGAGAGGATTGCCCAAGCCCAGGGGTTTGACACTAGCCTGGCCATCTTGGCAAGACCTTGTCTCTACAAGTAATTTTTAAAAATTAACTGGGGATGGTGGCGCATGTCTGTGGTTCCAGCTACTTGGAAAGCTGAGACAGAAGGATCGCCTGAACTCAGCAGGTGAGGGCTGCGGTGGCCATGAGCGATGCACTGCACTCCAGCCTGGGCAACAGAGTGAGACTCTGGTTAAAAAGAATTGCAACAATGCTTAAATAATTTGCACAAGGTTTGTGGGCACGAAAGAAAGGCTGTCTGCCTGCTCCCCAAGGAGGTTTCAAGACACGGCAATGTCTGTTGATCAGAGCAGTGAGCAGCCCTCTCCCTCTCTTTCATTGTTCACTGGGCCTGTTTCCGCTGCAGCTTCACCTGGCACGTGGACGCACCGCTGTGTTGAGTCCCTGAGGGACGTTCAAATAAGTTAAGTTCACGGTAACGGTAATGACTCCCTCGTGGTCATATCTGACAAGAAGCTGCTTCTGTGTCATGACGGGCTTTTTTGTTTCTCTTGTTATGGAGTGTGGTGGGATCAGACAGGATGGCTTTAAACCATGTGGAGACCTCTGAAAATACAGAGGGTGGCTCTAGGTCAGCGCGTAGCAGGAGGGGCGTGCGTGTGAGGTCATCGCGCGGGCAGGTGGGCGGGGTCGGTTGGTTTCAGCAAGACAAAGACCGAACCGGAGCCCCGTGCTGGCATTGGGGCGGTTCCGCCGAGAGCCGAAGATGGCAGCGAACGTATACTCAACGTCGGTCACCAGAGATAACCGAAGTCGACATGACATTCTGGCCTGGATCAATGAGTCTCTGCAGTTGAATCTGACAAAGATGGAACAGTTGTGCTCAGGAGCTGCTTACTGTCAGTTTATGGACATTCTGTTCCCTGGCTCCATTGCCTTGAAGAAAGTGAAATTCCAAGTTAAGCTAGAAAGCATGAGTACATCCAGAACTTCAAAATACTTCAAGCAGGTTTTAAGAGAATGGGTGTTGACAAAATAATTCCTGTGGATAAATTAGTAAAAGGGAAAATTTCAGGACAATTTTGAATTTGTTCAGTGGTTCAAGAAATTTTTGGACGCAATCTGTGATGGAAAAGACTGTGACCCTATGGCTGCCAGACAAGGTCAAGAAACTGCAGTGGCTTCCTCCCTTGTTGCTCCAGCCCTGAATAAACTGAAGAAACCTCTCAGCTCTAGCAGTGAGATGATAGTCCTATTCAATGCATTGGAGAAAAGAGCTCACTGAAGGACTTATTCCCAGAGGAATCGTGGCTAAGATTGCTCCTCAGAGGCCCATTTCAACGCAGGGAACGACTGCAGCTACTTAGGGCTGGCCCCAGGGTGGTGTGAAAGAATCCTGGTGTGGGCAACGTGGATGATGAGGCTGCTGAGTTGATGCAGCAGGTCAACGTATTGAAACTTACTGTCGAAGACTTGGAGAAAGAGAGAGATTTCTGCTTTGAAAAGCTTAGGAACATGGAATTGATTTGCCAGGAGAACGAGGGGGAAAATGACCCCTTATTGCAGAGGATTGTAGACATTCTGTATGCCACAGACAAAGGCTTTGTGATACCTGATGAAGGGGCCCGCAGGAAGAGTAGGAAGAATATTAACAGGACCAGCAGAGCAACATCTGAATTTTTCACTCCAAATCATGTGCTTAACTATAAAATACTCCCTTTTATTATTCTTAGAGGACTCACTGGTTTCTTTTCATAAGTAAAAAGTACCTTTTCTAAAGTGCACTTTGCAGAAGTTTCACTCCTTTTGCGATAAGTTAGAAGCTTTTACCTTGCAGTGGAGCAGTATTAACATCTAGATGGTCCACTTAAGAAACAAAAAGGCTCACCGTGGGGCTCACCATTGTGGATGCTGGTAACACTGGTTGCTGGAGAAGGTGTTATGAATATGCCAAGTGGTGACCTCAGGAGAGAAGTGTAAAGACTGAATTGAATTTTAAGCTAATGTGAAATTAGAGAATGTTGTAATAAATAAATGCCTTAAGAGTACTTAAAATACGCTTCCATATTTCAAAATATAAAATGTAACGTGACGGGAGATTTGATGTGTTAGGCATTGTGTCTGGGAAGAAAGGGCCAGACCTTGGGACCTTGCTGTCAGAGGCCTTAGGGGCTGCTTGAATCCTCATAGGCCTGGGTTTTTGCCCAAGAGGAATGTTTAAAAAGTTGCTCAGTAGAGCCATTGGTGTCCTTGACCAATTGCATTCCTGCTAAAAAATAAGAGGCATTTTGCCTGGATGAATAGAGGGTGTGTTTCAGCCCTGAGAGGTTTGGGTTGAAGAGCTTGATTTTCATTTAGCATTTATCTGACAGCTTTTCCAGTCATCTCCCAAATTTCCATTATTATACTTTTTGAAAAATGAAGTGTGCCCATTTTTTTTTAACTAACAACAACTTTCGGGACTTGCCCGTGTGTCTGGGGTTAGAATGGGGCTGTGTCCCATTTTACCGTGTTTTAGGTTTATATTTAACACGATTCTCTGCTCCCTTTGCCCACTGGGGACTCCTCTTTGGCTCCTTCAAGTTTGCTGCTTAGAGTGGAGAGTGCAGCAGGCAGGTGATCATGCCGCAAATACTTGGGCCCTCTGCCAGAGGGAGTGATCAGTGAAGGCTGTCGTGACCTTGGCATCTGCAGGGCTGGGGTGTTCTCGGGATTTGCTGTCCACAGCTCTCCATGTTATTTGAATACTTTGCCAATGCACTAATCTCTTTGGAGATGAAACTCATTAGTGTGTTACTAAATGTTAAGTTTCTTTTGCAGAAAATACAGTACCATGTCTGAATTAATTATTAATATTTACAATCTTTCACTCCTTGACTCCCCCTAATTTACTTTTCCTACAGCCTGTTCAGTTCCTTTGGTGGGTGGGAATCTGCCAAGCATATCTCACCAACCACTGAAATTGTTCAGCCCTGATATATTTGTATTGATCTGTTTCTGGTGGTAGCCTGTCCTAAAATGTACGTAGAAAGCAAGTATTTTATGATAAAACTGTTGTGTAGTGCGTGCTCAGTGTGGAATTCAGAGGAAAACCCAGATTCCGTGATTAACAATGCCAAAAAATGCAAGTAACTAGCTAGCCATTATTCAAATGACAGTGGTGCTATTTCTCTCTTGTGGCCTTTTAGACTTTTGTTGTCCTAAAATTCCATTTTGTTGGGAACCCATTTTCTACCTGGTCTTTCTTGTCAGGGTTTGTTTATACTTTAAACAGTCTCTAAATAAAATTCTGTATTAAAAAAAATTTTTTTTTAAAGAAAATACAGAGGGTGCCAAAAATGTATGCATTTTAAGAAAGGAAAAAACTGTATTAAAATTATAATACTCAAAAAGATGAATACAAGTCACATTTGACTTCTGCAGTTATAAGAGGTGCTCAAAGTGGTACCATCAGCGTCTAGACACTTCTGATTACAGCAAACATCTCTTAAAATGTGTACACATGTTTTTGGCACCCCTGGTATATTCCAACACCGAGTTCACTTCATTCATGGTTGACTCCTAACAGCTGAACTCAGAGAACCTTGAATAATGAGACTTTCAGAACAAGGAAGAGTGGGCAGGACAAAGTTAAGATGGAAACCATGGAGCTGTGCTTACTTTAGGAGGCCAAGGCAAGTGGATTGCCTGAGCTTACAGATTTGAGACTAGCCCAGGCAACTTGGCAAGACCTCATCTCCACAGAGAGTTCTCAGGGCCCATGTCACAGTACGGTTATTTCTTTAGGGAACAACTTGAAGCATTATTTGAATAGAATCAGGGTTTTTTTCTTTTTTGTTTCTTTTTTTTTTTTTAGTTGGCGTCTCACTCTGTTGCCCAGGCTAGAGTGCAGTGGCACACTCACGGCCACCCCAGAGTTGACCTGCTTGGCTTTGGCAATCCTTCTGCCTCAGCCCTCCAAGTAGCTAGAACTACAGGCGCATGCTACCACCTCTGGTTAGTTTTTTAAAAAAATTTATTGTAGAGACAAGGTCTTGCCAAGTTCCCTGGGCTGGTCTCGAACCTGTAAGCTCATGCAATCCACTTGCCTTGGCCTCCTAAAATGCTGGGATTACAGGCTGAGCCACTGAGCCTGGCCGGAATCAGTTCTTTTTTTACAAAGATTCTTGAAATGGATTCCAGCAATGAAGTGGCCACCATCTCTACTGCGTATTAGTGGTTCTGATAAATCAGGAATGACAGCATCAAGCAGGTGGCACTTTGAGAGTGAGAACACACACAACATACTTCCCCACACCTCTGCTGACCACGCACATCACATGCCACACACACTGCCTGTGCAGACCCATTCGATAAAACGAGGTTTTCTACTGCCTTTGGGCCTTTGGGCATAGGCCACTGTATATATGTATATATATATATACACACACTCACACAGTTGACCCTTGACCTGCATGGGTTTAAACTGCGTAGGTCCACACATATGCAGATTTTTGTCCTCTTCTGCCACCCCGAGACAGAAAACCCAACCAATCCCTCTACCTTCTCCTCAGTCCACTCAACACAAAGACAACAAAGATGAAGACCTTTATGATGATCCACTTCGACCTAATGAGTAGTAAATATATGTTCTCCTCTTTTTATTTTCTTATTAATATTTTATTTTCTCTGACTTTATTGTAAGAATACAGTATGTCATATATAATCAGATTTTGTGTTCATTAACTATTTATGTTATTGGTAAGGCTTCTGGTCAGCAGCAGGCTTGTAATAGTTAAGTTTTGGGGAAACAAAAGCTATGTGCAAATTTTGGATTGCATACCAGGAGATCAGTGACCCTAACCCTGCATTGTTCAAGAGTCAACTCTACAAACACACACACACACACACACACACACACACACACACCCCCATATAGATATAGAAACAGATTCAGACACAGACACAGATATAGATATAGTGATAGATGTAGATTCTTAGCTAACAAAACATCTTTTGGACACTTTTTTTTCCTTTTCTTTTTTTTTTTTTTTTTGAGTTGGAGTCTCATTCTGTCGCCCAGACTGGAGTGCAGTGGCATGCTCACGGCCACCCCAGCATCAACCAGCTGGGCTCCAGCGATCCTTCCGCCTCAGCCTTTCAAGTAGCCAGAACTACAGGCATACATACACTACCACACTCCGCTAATTTTTTTTTTTTTTATTGTAGAGACGAGGTCTTACCAAGTTGCCCGGGCAGGTCTCAAACCTGTGGGTTTAGGTAATCCACTCACCTCAGCCTCCCAAAATGCTGGAATTACAGACTGAGTCACCAATCCCGGATGTCTTTTGGACACTTTTTATCATAAAAAGAGACTCAGGCCAGTAACTGAACCATCTAGTTCCAAGTCTTCTCCTCCTTGAGCCTCCAGTGGGAGGCAGGGAGAGGTTGACTACCTCTCTTTGCTCTGCCTTTTCTTCCCTGCCACTCTCATGCCTTCTCACCACAGGCAAGCTTCAGGTATGGTCCTGCCTGGTGCTGGCGCTCATCAGACCTGGCAAAGTTTATGTCTGACTTTCCCTTTCACAGGCACTTCTGTGGGGTTTTTGTTTTGTTTTGTTTTGTTTTTTAAGCTTCTCACATCATTGGATATCTCTCCTTTGAAAATGGAAATGCATTCTTCCCAGCTGGTCTTCACTGATTCCTCTGTTGCCCGTGAGTGTTTGGCCTCTGTGTGTGGAGGTTTCCTCACCCTTCCAGCTGAGGCAGGACCTTAGACAAAGGAAGCCTGACCTGCTCATCCATGGCTCAATCTGGTCCACAAAACACAGACCTGCTGTCCCCTCTGCTCTGTGACTGTTGGGAGCCTGAGTCAGTATATGTCTTTTCAGGCTGTGTCAGACTGCAGTCCCATGTGATGGAGCCACACCACATACTTTCTGGATGGTCCCTCCACAGAGACCCACTCACATTTTCACCAACACTTTTGTGAGCCCTGCTCAGATGGCCTCATGACTCACTTTGAACGCTGCTGTGGATGGACTCCAGGATCACTACACGTAACCGTGCAGTGTGTCCCCTACACCAAGATGCCAGACTGAGGGGATGAGCAAGTGCTGAATCCTAACCCCTGCTCCCTTGGCACACAGGGGCTGGGGGACACTGTATTGTAAATCCATCTGCCCCATGCGGGTGCTGTTTTACTGATTTGTAAAAAAGCACCCATGGCCTTGGAGCCCCATTGAAATGGAAACAGAGTCCCATTTAAAGCTCCATTTCAGACAGAGGAGCTGTAGAATTAGCACTTCCTCTGCATGAAAGTCATCTATAGATCTCAATGACACCTGTAACAACCATGCAAAAAATTGACAAGGGGTCAAAGAATGCTCATTGTCATCCTCCCACTTTTTATTAGAACAGAATATCAGATTTTTTTTTTTTTTTTTGAGTTAATTTTTGTACACTGTGTGAGGTGGCATCATACTTTTGTATTTGGATATCCAATGTACAAGCATTTTTTTGCTGAGATGACTATTTGTTCCCCATTGAAGTATTCTTGGTATCCTCATTGAAAAAGTAATTC
>CAUYQG010078064.1:0-12532 GCA_963574415.1 Tarsius wallacei | reverse complement strand
ACAAAGCAAGCACAAAAATGTAAACAATACAGAAAGAAAGAGAGAGGGGAAAAAAGCTAATACTAGAACAAAAAGCGAACAAGAGGAAAAAAGACTTGCTCACAGCCAGGCTCAGCCTGTAATCCCACGCTTTGGGAGGCTGAGGTGAGTAGATTGCCTGAACCTGCGGGTTCGAGACCCACCTGGGCAACTTGGCGAGACCTCATCTCTACAATAAATCAAAAATTAGCCGGGCGTGGTAGCGCGCGCCTGTAGCTCCAGCTACTTGGAAGGCTGAGGTGGAAGGATCGCCAGAGCCCAGCAGGTCGAGGCTGTGGTGGCCGGGAGCGGACACTGCACTCCAGTCGAGGCGACTGAGTGAGACTCCAACTCAAAAAAAAAAAAAAAAAGAAAAAAACAAAACAAAAAAACTTGCTCTGTGGCTGTTTCTGTAGCTCCAGGTTTCTTTCAAGTCTCCAGCTCCTCCCCTCCACTCTCAGCACAGGCTGATATCATTGCCCTTAGTGTGGGTCAGATGCCCCATAGACTACTGTGGGAGGAGGATGTATCAGATCCTGACTCACCCATCTCGCTGCTGCTGCTGTTAAGTCTCCCACTCAGATCTGATGTATCTGTTCCTGTTCCTGTGTGAGGGAGGGATGTCTGCCTCTCCGAGTCTGATGAGAAGATAGCCTGTGGGTGCCAAAATGGAGCCTGGGCAGAGCTGGGCAGGGCAATGCAGGTCTCTGCCTGACCGGGACTCAGAAGATGATGCCCAATGGCATCTCATTACCGAGGATGGAGCTTATTTCAGATTTTAATGATCTGCCTGCTCCATGGTTCCTCCTGCTGGTGCCCAGTCTGCTGTAGGTGATGACATGGGCCGGGTGCCAGGTGGTGAGGGGCAGCTGTCCTCTACTGCCTCCCCTCAAGAGAGTCCCAAGAATGGCAGATTATCCTGCGTGCCCATGTCTCTAATCTCAGGGTGGTGGTGGGTTACAGTCACCTCTAGAGGAGAGCTCTGTGTGCATGAACCTGAGTCTCTGCTCAGATGGACTTTCACTCACCCATTGACACACTCCCACTCAAGCAGAGAGTCTTTATGGACACTCCTTTGCAGAGACTCTCATAGTCTAACCTGCTCCCTCACCATCTTACCTGGAAATTCAGATTTTTTTTTTTAAGCTTGGCAAAATTCACCAGTGAAGCTCTCTGGTCCTGGGCTTTTCTTTATTAGAAGACTTTTTAATTACTGATTTACTTTTATTACTTATTATTGGTCTGTTCAGAGTTTACATTTATTATGAATCAGTGTTGGTAGGTTGCATATATCTAAGAACTTATTTCTTCTAAGTTTCACAATTTGTTGGTGTATAATTGTTCACAGTGATTTCTTAGGATCTTTTGTATTTCTGTAGTATCAACTGTAACACTTCATCTTTCATTTGTTATTTTATTTGTTTGAATTCACTCTTTTTTTCTTGATTGGTCTAGCTAAAGGCTTTTCAGTTTTGTTTTTCTTTTCAGAAAACCAGCTCTTAGTTTTATTGATCTTTTCTATTGTCTTTTTAGTCTCTATTTTGTTTATTTATGCACTAATCTTTATGATTTCCTTCTTTGCTAACTTTAAAGTTAGTTAGTTCCTCTATTTCTAGTTCCTTTAGGTGTAGAGTTAGGTTATTTATTTAAGAACTTTCTTTTTTTCTTAATGTAGGCATTTATCAATATAAATTTTCATTTTGATTTGTCTCAAAATACACTTTGGTTTCACCTTTGATTTTATTTTTTTAATCCATTTGTTGTTCAACTGTGTTGTTGTTTAATTTCCACACATTTTTGAATTTTTTATTTTTCTCCTATTGTTGATTTTTAGTTTTATATGATTGTGGTTGGAAAATATACTTAATATTGTTTCAGTCTTCTTAAATTTGTTATTGTTTAATGACTAACTAATGATCTATCCTAGAAAATGTTCTGTGTGTACTTCAGAAGAATGTGCATTTTGCATCTGTTGGATAAAATATTCTGCATATGTCTGTGAGGTATTTGGTCTAAAGTGTAGTTCAAGTTGATTGCTTTTTTATTAATTTTCTGTCTGAATGGTCATCTAACCATTGTTGAAAGGAGAGTATGGAAGTACCTTACTATTATTGTATTTATATCTATTTCTCCCTTAAGTTTTATTAGTACTTACTTAATATATTTAGGTGCTCTAATGTTAGATTCATATATATTTAAAGTTGTTGTGTTCTCTTGATGGATTGATGTATTTATAATTGTATAGTAATCTTCTCTGTCTTTTGTGATAGTTTTTGAATGAAAGTATATTTTGTCAAATATAAGTATAACCACTTCTGCTTTTCTTTGGTTTCATTTGCATGGAATCTTTTTTATAATCTCTTCATTTTCAGTCTATGTGTGTCCTTAAAGCTAAAGTGAGTGTCTTGTGGCATTTTGTTGTGTGTGTGTTTTTTTAAATATACATTCAGCCACTCTGTGTCTTTTGTTTGGAAAATTTAATTACATTTAAGGTGATTATTGATAGGTAAGGACTTACTATGGACATTTTACTAATTTTTTTCTAGTATTTTGGTAGATCATTTGTTCTTTTATTCCTTTTTTGTTGTCATTCTTTGCGATTTGTGGGTATTTCATAGTGGCGTGCTTTCATGTCTTTCACCTTCTCTTTTGTGTATTTTTTCTTTATGGTTATCACACGGTTTACATAATTATAGTTTTAACACTTATTTTAAGGTAATAACAACCTAACTTTAGCCACATACAAAAACTCTGCACTTCTCCCCCATATTTTATGCTGTTGATGTCACACTTTACATCTTTTTATTTTGTGTTCTCATTAACTAATTATTGTAGCTATAGTTATTTTTAATTCTTTTGCTTTGTAATTTTTATTCTAGAGGTAAAAGTGACTTATGTACCACTATTACAGTATTAGAGTTTTATAATTTGACTATACATTTGCCTATACCTATGAGTATTATATTTTTGTATGTTTTCATGTTGCTACTTAATGCTATTTTATTTCAACTTGATGACTTCTGTTTAGCATTTCATGTAAGACAGGTCTAATGGTGAAGCTTTGGTTTGTCTTAAAATGTCTTTATCATTTCTGAAGGATAACTTTTCTAGGTATAATTTTATTGATTGGCAGATTTTTCTTTTTTCTTTTTTGAGTTGGAGTCTCACTTTGTTACGCAGGCTGAAGTGCAGTGGCCTGCTCATGGCCACCTCAGTGTCAACATGCTGGGCTCAAGCAATTCTTTTGCCTCAACCTTCCTAGTAGCTGGAACTACAGGCATGTGATACTACACCTGGCTAATTTTTTGATTTATTGTAGAGATGAGGTCTCGCAAAGTTACCCATGCTGGTCTCGAACCCGTGGACTCAGGCAATCCTCTCACTTCAGTCTCCCAAAGTGCTGGGATTATAGGCTTGAGCCACCATGCCCAGTTATATTTTTTCTTTTAATACTTTATTATACTCTGCCCTCCTATCCTACAAAGTTTCTGCTGAGAACTTTGTTGTTTGTCTTATAGAAGTTCCCTTGTATGTTACAAGTTACTTTTCTCTTGCTGCTTTCAATATCCTTTCTTTGTCTTTTGATAATTTGATAATAATGTATGTTAGTTCCTTGAATTCATCTTTGTTGGGGTCCTTTGAGCTTCATGAATCTGGATGTCCACGTATACTTTTAAAGATTAGAGAAGTTTTCAGCTATTATTTCTTTATTGAGAAATATTCTTTAAATATTTTTTTCAAGTCGAGCTCGGTGACTCAGCCTGTAATCCTGTGCTTTGGGAGGCTGAGGTGAGTGGATTGCCTGAGCCCGCAGATTCGAGACCCGCCTGGGCAACTTGGTGAGACCTCATCTCTACAATAAATCAAAATAATTAGCCGGGTGTGGTAGCACGCGCCCGTAGTTCCAGCTACTTGGAAGGCTGAGGTGGAAGGATCACTGGAGCCCAGCAGGTCGAGGCTGCAGTGGCTGGGAGTGGCCACTGCACTACAGTCTGGGTGACAGAGTGAGACTCCAACACACACACACAAATTCTTTTTTCTTTTCTTTTTCCTTTTTCTTCCATTTGGGTACCCTCATATTGCATATATTTGCCATGTGATGATTTTCCATATCTTATCTCTCTTTCTTCTTTCTTTCTTTCTTTTTCTTTCTTTACTTTAATTTTTACTTTTTTTTCACGTAACTTGCTAATTTCAAATAATGAGTGTTCAGGTTCACTAATTCTGTCTTCTGTATAATGGAGTTTGCTGTTGAAGTTCTCTATTGAATTTTTACATTCTGCCATTGTTGTCTTCACCTCCTGGATTTCTGCTTTGTTCTTTTTGATGATTTCTATTTATTTATTAAACTTCTCATTTGGACCATTTGTTTCCATAATTATGTGTGGTTGTTTATCTGTGTTCTCTTGTATTTCATTGAGCTTCTTTAAGATGATTATTTTGAAATATTTGTCAGGCAATTTGTATACTTCATTTCTTTGGAGTCGGTTACTGGAGCTTTATGAGTTTCCTTTGTCGGTGCCATGTTTGCTTGATTCTCCATGATCCATGCAGACTTGTGTTGGTGTTTGTGCATTTGAAGAAGCAGACACATATTCTTGTCTTTAAAGACTGGTTTTGGCAGGTTGGATTTTGGGGGATGATGGATTTCTTTTGAAATCACAATCAAATAGGGTTGGAGACAGGCCATGTGATTGCTACTGAGTTTTCAGTGAGTTCCATAGTTAAACAGTCTGTTACCAGAGTTTCAGGTGAGCATGGATCTTGTCTGGTTCTTGGGCAGAGAGTTTTGTCTTCAGGCCTTGGGTCAGTAGGGTTAGGACTGGGCCAAAAGTATGCTTTAGGGTCCACAATAGAGTCCACATATAGCTGGCCTTTTACCAGGTGTGTAGATGGATGTGATCCATGCTGGGTTGGTAGGAGGGCTTCTGCAATGTCACTGGATGGATGCTTGGGTGAGCAGGACTTACCTCAGACTGTGGATGAATAGGGTTGCATCTGGGTCACAGGGCTATTTCAAGATCCACAGTTTGAGGTTGGCAGGCTTGACTCCAGGGTCATGAACAGACATATCACCAAGTGAGCCCTTGGGTAGGCAGGACTTCTCCTGGATCACAGAGGGGCTGGGACTGAATTACTGCAGTCACTTCCATATCTAAGTTGAATCAAAGTCAGCAGGTCTGCTTTCAGTGGCACAGAAGTGTATCTCCTTTGGGCAGGCAGAACTGCTCACTGACTATAGTTGAGAATATCTATAGCTAACTTTCTAGCCACTTCTGTCAGGACCTGCTGTGGTACCAAGATCAGTGGGCCTGCCTCTGAGGGTATAGACAGGCATGTCTCCTGGCAGGATCCCGGGAGGGCTTAGATAAATCTACAAAACTGAGGCTTTATCAAATGTGAAAGTCTGGAGAACCAACCAAAATTCTAGTGGCTGCCATCCTATATGTATTGTCCTTGTATGTGAGACACAGTGGTATATAACTTCAACAATATTTAACTCAGCAAGGCACATCTAATTCAATAGGATACATACGAATACATTCATAATTGAGTCTGTACATTCAGGCTTTTGGATGACTTTATTTTTTGGTGTCATAGTCTGATCATCAATAATAAAACTAATTTTCCCGATAGTGGCTAGACTGATTCCCTCTGGAGACTTAAAATGTTCTTTTTGTACTATTTTAATGTTTTAGAACAGAAACGTCCAACTATGCATAATTTTACATTCCTTTTGTTGCCACTTGCCGGGTCTTTAATCTGAATAATTTTATCTTTTTTTGAATTACCTTTTGAAACTTTTTATTTGAAAAAAATTTTATGCCTTCATTGTATATCTTCTCTTTTTTCCTTCTATCTTTTTATGATTTCTACTAGAAAATACTGAAAGCCTTATATCTTTTCTTCATGTCCCTTGACTTTTAATTATATTTTCTATCAGTAGCTGGTGCTCTTGATGCCTCACCAGATCACAAGTTTCACTTTTGAGCACATGCTTCAAGTGCTGCCTAAATTACTGTTAACGTTTCACTCCATAACCTTCTTTGAAGAGCTTTTCTTGGGTACTTGGAGCTGCTTTGCTTGGGGGATGGCCATAAGTCAGTGACTGACCAATGTATTGATTTTTTTTTTAAATCCAGCTCTTTTGACTCAAGGTGAGATAAACTCTTCAGGGCAATTTGCTTTTCAGAGTGCTCCATGATATAAAATGAGGCTAGACGTCAATTTGAACTCACATCCTTGCTTTACTTTTTTTCTGCTTCTTTTTTCTCTTATAGATTTTTCATGAGAGCACTTTCTTAATAGATTTTCATATGAATCCTTGTCTCACATTCTGTCCCTATAGAATCCCATAGTCTCTATCTTTTCACTCTCAGTTCTCGTAGAATTTCTTAGTTCTGTCACCCAGTTCGCTAGATTTTTCTCTTTGGCTGTGTCTATTTAATAATTTAGCCTAACTATGGAATTTTTTATTTTGCTAACTAGCATTTAAATTCCTAAGAAAATTCCCTGAAATATTTATTGGCGAAAGGGTATCATATCTGGGGTTTCCTTAAAACAACTCTGAGAGGAGGAATAAATAGGGGCAAGACTGAAATATGATGAGCCATGGGTTGATAATTATTAAGGCATGTGAGAGGTAAACAGGCATTTGATTATACTATACTTTCTTATATTGAACATGTTTAGCTTTTTCATGATAAAATCTTGTTTTAAAATTATCTATTTGTTTCTTTTTATTTTCAATAGCTATAGTCTGATTTTTTCTGATATTATTAAAGATAATTATGCCCAGTTTACATTATTTGCCCTATTAATGTTTTGTGGTTTTTAAAACATGTTACTTCTCTTAGTTTTATTTTGTTTTGACATTTTCCTCCTCTCATTTATGATGCTAATTTTTCTCAAATAGTTAGGAATATTGAATACTTGACACTTTTAAACTGTTCTGATCATCTTTGAATATGAGAATCTTTGTTGATTGGACTATATTATACTTATAGAAGCTTGTGTCAGATGATTGAATTTCCAAGAAAGATGATAGCAACCATGATATGCAGCAGCCCAAGAGTTTACGCAGGTGTTCCTCAACTTTCCTGGGGTGCTTGCTTTCCTGGAACACTGTTCTGTGTCTCTGGCTCTAGTGTCTATGCTGTCTCCTATATTTTACTTGTTAAAGTGTAAATATACCATACTCTTGGAGGGTGATTTGGGGTGGGAATGAGTATATACTTGCTTAGCTTCTCTAAATGTAATTTTTTTCTTGATGAAACAAGCGGGAGTCCTTTTCTCCTCTGACTGTTGCTTTTGAAGCTTCTTCCTCTCAAACAGTCTTTATTCCATAATGCTTTATTCCCAAACATTTCTAGGGCTATAATTTTCTCCAGCTTTAATATTTCATAAATTGAAAACATTTCTAGCTCACATGGATTTCTTTTCCTGCACTGTCATAAATTATTTGAAGAAAAGTGTGTGTGTGAGATGTCGTGTGTGTGTGTGTGTGTGTGTGTGTGTGTGTGTTGTTTTATGTCATTTGTTACAAGAGGGAAGAAAGTCATGTGAATACAATTCACCATCTTGATCCAATTGCCCATTTGCATCCACTGTAGCTTATAATTCTATTATTGCAATTCATTTCTCCGTCATCTAGCTGATTGTTTTTGCGTCTCATCCTGTTTTTCTTTTGTCTCATCTCATTATTTCCTCCTGATTTTCCGTTCCCACATCTTGTACTTTTGCATGCTGTTGAAGATGTTAAATGCCTTTTTCCCCCAAGTTTGTTCTGATTCCTAGTCTAGATTATTTTAAGAAAAGAGCTTAACTTTGAGTTAAATTTAACTCTTCTTTTCAGAGGTAGAGCAGGAGAACAGGTTGATTCAACAGATCAGAGAACAATTCTCAGTATCCAGTGTCTGTGGCTTGTTTTTCTTGGGGTGACTTCTTGAACCAATGCCGGGGGACATACTCTGATGTCCATTTGCTTTTCTCTAATACTCACTGTCCCTGTTCTCTCCTCCCCTGTCCTCTACTCTAAAATTCTTTTGGTTGAGACTAAATCTCACAGAAACATTGTTCCAAAGCTCGTTCTTTTTCAACTTCTATGAATTTCCATAGGCAAATATAAATAGAAAGATTAATTCATTCAATTACTTATCAATTATACATTTCTTTCTCCATGAGACTGGGAGTGGGAGACTGGGAGTGGGAGTGCGCAGATGAAAATCGACTTTGTATGTTACAAAAGCAACACAGATCCATAAAGGAAGAGTCCCAGTATTTCTGGATATTACAGATTACCTGATACAGAAGCCTGTGATGAAGGAAGCCTTCCTATATTTCTACATTTTCTTTTTTTTCCTTTATTTTAAAGATGTGGAATACAATTCAGGGTTAGGTATGTAAATGTTCATTATGCAAGTACCCTTGTTGATGAGGTGTGCTCCTCCCTCCTTTGGCAGTTTCCTTCAACTGCCAATCCCTCCCCCTCTCCCCTGGCAGTTTCCCACTGCTGCCAATCCCTTTCTCATAGTATTATGATAATTGTTCAAGGTCCGCTTACGAGTGAAAGCATATGGTACTCTGTTCTTTGTTTCTGTGATAGATCACTGAGTATGATAGACTAAATCCATCCAAGTTGCTGCAAAGTCCATATGTTTGTCCTTTTTATGGTCTGCATAATATTCCTTTGTGTATATGTACCACATTTTTTTTTTTTATCCAGTCCAACTTCTATGGGCAGCATGGTTGGTTCCATGTTTTTGCTATTGTGAATAAAGCTGCAACTTTTTTTTTCAGATTGAGTGGACTTTCCCTATTTCCTCTGTTTTATCTTTAGTATAAGTTTCCTATATATGCTCACAATAGTTCATCTCTAAGAGTTTGATTTGGGTGTTGGTAGGAGCTGTTTGTTTTGTTTTCACAGACATTCTGGTGGAAAGTTATTTAAATGTCTGCCTCAGGTACTACTAGCAACTGCAGAAGTACAGTTTAATTTTTGATTTCAGTTAATCATTGATTTTTCTTTTTAACAAAGCTTATGTCTTAAGTATGGTTTTACCAAGAACTTACCATTCCAAATTTTAAATACATTTGACTTACTAATTTTATAGCTGACAGAAGAAAATATTTCAAAAAGATCTCAATTACTAGATAAGATTTTAATAGATATTGACAACTCATCAAACTGTGTCATCCAGTAGAATCTCTTAGGTTCCATCAGTGTCATTAGGTTTTATTAAACAAAACTTATTTGACAAAGTAGATATTTGTAGCAACTTCACATATTGTGACACTTCAAGTGGTGATTCTGCCTCTTGTTCCTACTAGATTAAGAAACGTCAGTCTTATGGGGAGGAGAACCACTTATCTCTGCATTTATATATGACACCTACAGTGTCACCACTACCCTAGATTAGCTACAGGAATCTTTCCAGGAGGTATGATCCATGCTCATAATTCTGAAAGAAGTATATGAAGGAACAAAAAGAAACAAATAATGTCTGTTGGTTTGTTTCTTTATTTATTTAGAGTTGGAGTTACTCTGTTGCCCAGATTAGAGTGCAGTGGCTCATTATAGCCTCAGACTCCTGTGCTCAAGCAATCTTCCTGCCCCAGCCTCCTAAGTAGCTGGGACTGCAGACATACACCTCCTTACCTGACTTTTTTTTTTTTTTTGTAGACTCAAGGTCTTTCTATGGTGCCCAGGCTGTTCTCAAACTCCTAGGTGCAAGAGATCATCCTGCCTTGGCCTCCCAAAGTTCTGGTATTACAGGCATGAGCCACTGTACTCAGTCAATAATAGCATTTTAAATGAGAGTTGAATCAACAGTCTGCGTTCCCCACCCCCTTTCTTGAAGTATGACTTGGGATTTTTTTAAACATCAAATACTTCAAAAGTTGAATTTTTATAAAGGAAATTTCCTATTTTGAAGCATTTCAATTCTTTCCTCAATGCTTTGAAAAGTTCAATGAAAATTTCTATAATATGATTAATATCTTTTTATGATATTAATCATATTATAGACACAGCATGAATATAATCTTATTAGGTTCATTGAGAATTATTGTCACAATGTTTTAAATGACTCACAAATATACTTTTTAACAGTATATATAACATAAGTTTGCACTAAAACTATTTTAAATTTACCATCTCAAAGAGTTTAATTTTGATTTGTTTATTATTTTGCCATAATAGTGAAAGAGTTGTGACTGAGAGAATATCTGTTACTAGCACTGTTCTTTACTGGCTGCAGTGTGTCTGTCTGACTATGATCTTAATCTCACTATTAATTGCAACAGTTGAATTGGCTGCCCTGTTCCATATATACCCTGGGCATTGTACTGAAATGATGATAAACATTATTGTTCTTAGTGACCTGTGGGCCTTCCAATTAAAAATCTGAATTTCTATAAACACATGGTGACTTCTCAGTTAATTTCTAGCCTGTTGTGCTCTCAGGAATGTAAAGCCAAAGCGCCTCATAATTCTTAAATGCTCCGTGGCACAAGTCATGAATCTTTAGTAAGAATATACGGGGGCCTTCATGAAAAGGTGATGCTTAGTGGGACAGAGCTGGAGTACAGATTTTTAAACCACAAAGCTTTTTTTTCTTTCTCTTTGAAGGCCTGGGAGTGAATTATTGTATTATGTCTACATTTTTGGTGGAATGAATGAATACAGGTCATATAATCTCATATTACAGAATCAGAATTCTGGCTTAGGAGTCATGTGGCCTTCTCCTTTTAATAATGTGATATCTACTTAAAAATAATATCTATATTTGTTCTTTCTAATTATTAAAGTAATACATGTTTATGGTAAGATATGTTAAAAAAAGAGGGATGAGTAAAAACAAAGTAAGAAAATTTAAATGTTCAGAGAAAAACTCCATTAACAATAACTTTCAAGTATTTTTTAAAATTAGTATTTAATATACATTTAATAAGTAAACACCTCTCTTTATAAAGTTAAATTTCTACATTATGATCTTCAATTCCAGCCCCTACCCAGTTATCAATTTGCTGTGTGTGTGTCTATCAAAACTTTTTTCTATGGCTTACACACACATACACACACACACGTAAATGCTTCAATGCCTCTTTAAAATTTCAGTGTGTATTTATTTATTTATTTATTTAGAGTTGGAGTTTCACTCTGTTTCCAAGGCTGGGGTGCAGGGGCTCCGGCGATCCTTCTGCCTTATCCTTCCAAGTAGCCTGAACTACGGGCGCGTGCTACTATGCCTGGCTAATTTTTTGTTTATTGTAGAGACAAGGTCTCACCAAGTTGCCTGGGCTGGTCTCGAACCCACGGCTCAGGTAATTCACTTGCCTCAGCCTCCCAAAGTGCTGGGATTTCAGGCTGAACTACCAAACCCATCCAGTGTGTCCTTAAAAGAAGGACACTCTCCTACATAATACCTGCAAATTACATTGCAACTTTCAATACCAGGAAATCAACATTGATACAATATCACAATTCAAAATTTAACTCTAACAATAATGCCATCTATAGGTATCTTTTCCAGCCCAGTATCCAATCAAATATCATAAATTGCATTTAGTGATAATGTCTCTACAGTCTCTTTCAATATGGAATGGTTTCTTGATCTTTTCTTGTGTATCATGACATTGATATTTTTTAAACATACAGGTCAATTTATTGGTAAATTATCTCTCAATTAGCATTTGCCTATTGTTTTATGGTTAGAATGTGGGTGTGCTTTGCTTATAATGATGCTCTGTTCTTAGTACATCATATAAGAGGTATACAATGCCATTATTTCTGTTATTAACTTTTAACAATTAAGTTGGTCTCTGCTATGTTTTTCCATTATAAATTAAATTGAAATATACTTTGTACATATTATTTTATTAGTAATCAATTAGTATTTTTCAGAGAAACATTTTGTAAACATCTTGTCCCTCATCAAATTTTGCACATTAGTTTTAGCATTTATTGCTGATGTTTGCCTGAAATAATTGTAAATAATTATTGCATTATTATCAAAGGAAATTGCTTAATTCTATCTTTCTTTTCAGATTTATTACTAGGCATTCTACTAAGATAAATTTTTCTAGTTTTATCCATGTAATTTAAAAAATTAGTATAGAGTCTTGGATACTTATTTTATTTTATTTTTATTTTTGCATTTTTTTAAAACATATTTTTTTATTAGAAAATTGTGGGGTACAGTTAAGGGTTAGGTATACAACTGTGCATCGTTCAGGCTCCCTTGTTAATGAGGGGTGTCTCCCCTCCCCAAACAGATATTGACTACCGTTAGTCCCACCTCCCCTCCCCTCCCTACCCCTCCCATAGTTTCCCACCACTGTCAGTCCTTTTTTTATAGTATTATGATAGATGTTCAAGGTCCACTATATGAGTGAGAACATGTGATACTCAGATCTTTGTTTCTGTGAGAGATCACTCAATATTATAGACTCTAGTTCCATCCAGGTTGCTGCGAAATTCATGATTTTGTTCTTTTTTATGGCTGCATAGTAT